>CM050210.1:272500-282500 GCA_027475355.1 Coilia nasus | reverse complement strand
TTCATAGCTTACTTAAATACTAGATATATGTGCCGATGTTTTAGATCGCTAGATTTCAGGTAACATCAGTTGAGTTGCGTGAGGGGAGATAGACCCGTACCGGGGATAGAAATAACTTCCTCATCGCTGGATGGCGGACACAGATTATAAACCGGCTCAACAACATTATGCCCTGTCCCCGTGGACAATAACAGGGTTGTTCCAAGTACAGCCATGTTTTTTATGTAGTTAATTATGGTAGCCCCCTCACCGAACAATTCAAGTTTGACATCTTTGTACTACTGTGCCAATGTTATCGACTGCAATAGACAGTTGTTCAACCGGAAATACTGAACCAACCGGTAGAATGTTTTGACGCCCGTGGTCTCTTCCAGAAAAAGGTGAATTGGTGGCGGTGTTGGTATGTTGAGCAGGTAGAGTAGGTGAAAATGAAATCACAGGTTGGTCTTTGGAATCAATTTGTGCGCATACGGTGTTATTATCCACGTGATTATGCTGTACTGATGCATTCGCGCTTGGAGAGTTAGGCTACTGTAGGATATAATAATCACTGATCATTACCGCAAATTGGTGAACAAGAAGTTTCCTAGATCATATTTGGAAAAAAACACACCATTTCGGGACATGTTAAAATGATCAGTCTTTATATTTTCTCATCGTAATAGTTATATCATAATTATGATGAAAAATATGCACTTAATGTCCCTCAGGAATGGAGTCGTCCAGTCGCGCTACTAGCCTAATAAGCCAAAATTACAGGTTGGTTCTGGAATTTTGTGTGCATGTGGCGTTAATGTGGAACTTCGGGTATCAACGGGAGGGTTATCAAGTGCATTAAAATGGCATTATATATATGAGAAGAAATCCATGTCTCTAATGCAGCACCCCTGACTGCAGCACCCCTGACCTAAGACCGAAGAAACGCTCAGAGTGTTGTTTATCAATACATGCTGAGCTTATAAGCACCTGCGCTGTTTAACTCTTACACATACACACTACGATACAGCATGCGCGTGTGAATACTTTCATAGACTGTATGGAACTTACGGCTGGATAGCATTTGCACACCCGCCACAGTGGCAGGTAAAATGACAAAATTCACCCGCCAACGCTCATATTTACCCGCATTTGGCGGGTGGCGGGTGGCGGGTGGTTAATTTCCATCCCTGGTACACATACATAGACACACACACAGCTGTGGAGTTGATTATTGTGTGTAGTTGGTTATTGTGAGTGTGTCTGTGCGTGCGTGCGTGTGTGTGTGTGTGTTTGTTTCTGTAGTTGGTTATTTTGTGTGTGGGTATGTAGTTGGTTATTGTGAATGTGTCTGTGTGTGTAGTTTTTTTTGTATGGAATTGGTTATTGTGTCTGTGGTTGGTTATTTTGTGTGTGTGTGTGTGTGTGTGTGTGTGTGTGTGTGTGTGTGTGTGTGTGTGTGTGTGTGTTTGTGTGTGTGTGTGTGTGTCTGTGTGTAGTTGGTTATTGTGTGTAGTTGGTTATTGTGTGTGTGTAGTTGGTTATTGTGTGTGTGTGTGTGTGTAGTTGGTTATTGTGTGTGTGTGTGTGTGTGTGTGTGTGTGTGTAGTTGGTTATTGTGTGTGTGTGTGTGAAGTTGGTTAATGTGTGTGTGTGTAGTTGGTTATTGTGTGTGTGTGTGTAGTTGATTATTGTGTGTGTGTGTGTGTAGTTGGTTATTGTGTGTGTATGTGTGTGTGTCTGTGTGTATTTGAATATTAGTTGATGCTCTGCTGTCTTTGTCAGGTGTTTCGGCGCAGTTAGATGGTAAGCCACCCATGTCACTTCCTGTCTTTGTAATAAGCAACTGTGTCACTTCCTCTGTGTGATAATCTACCCGTGTCACTTCCTGTCTGTGTAATGAACTACATGTGTGACTTCCTTTCTGTGTAATAAGCTACTGTGTCACTTCCTCTGTGTGATAATCTACCCGTGTCACTTCCTGTCTGTTGTTTGGGAAACGCACCCCAGACTTCCATTGTACTTTGGTGGTTGGAGATTTTCGGGAAACAGTCGGTTGTGGGGTGCTGGGTAGTTTGAACCTACGTTGTACAACGGTGGTTTAATGCTAACCTCCGTCGTTGTTTGGGAAACGCACCCCAGGTTCCTGTTGCCAAGAAGAGGCTTTTGGTGTGGGACTGCTGGCTGCTGGCTGTTGCCTCTCAGCCTGGGATTGTCTGTGTATTATGATTTGGACTTTGTGTTAATGTCTTTGTCTTATGTGTTAATGTAATAAATCCCACTGGTTGGGATTTAGGAGAACTTTGGTGTAAAATGAAAATTGGCATGTTAAAACATCATACCGAGTTGGTATGTGTACTGAGGAGCAAAATTGCTTTAGCCTGTTGCATTCAGAGTTTAAAGGGCATGTTGCAGGGTTCAATAAACACATTTACACCACTTTCTTGTTGATAATACACATTTAAACTGTTATCCATTGTATTTGATTTTGATGGGTACCACAACACAGAATATAATACAGTAGAGCAGTACCTTGCTGTAGTTTCTCATCGCCGCCATGATGAAAGTCCAAACAAGTTGATTGTACCACCTCTCCTCCTATTCTTCCTGCTGGTTCATGTTTGTCAATTGACTGGTGCGGACTTTCATCATGGCGGCGACGAGAAACTACAGCAAGGTACTGCCTGTCAAAACTGTTTTATTAATAAATGTTGTGTACACTTTCAAAGTTCTCAGTGCCTCGTTTTTAATGTCAGGGCCTTTGTTGTTCTACCGATGGAGTGTGGAGTTTCTTCGAGCTGTTTTAATGGTTTAAAAATAGCGTAGTCGTCATGCTTCGTCTAAGGGCACCTACCACTTCCATTGTTAGCCTTCTGGGACAAACTATAAAAAATAGTTAAACTCTGAATGCAACAGGCTAACTCAATTTTGCTCCTCAGTACACATACCAACTTGGTATGATGTTTTAACATGCCAATTTTCATTTTTCACCAAAGTTCTCCTTTAAAGGTGTTTCTTGTTCTTACTTGGGTCAGTGGTGGCTTTGTTGTTCGCCCAAGTAGGGCCATCCAAAGGTGGGGCGTAACACTACCCGTGTCACTTCCTCTGTGTAATAAACTACCCGTGTCACTTCCTGTCTGTGTAATAGGCTAACCATGTCACCTCTCTGTGTGATGAGCACTTTGAGGGTCTGCACATAGACATACTAGTATAGACATATATAGTATAGTATAGGCACATAGACATACTAGTATACTAACCCTAACCCTAACCCTAGATACTAGTATACTAACCCTAACCCTAACCCTAGATACTAGTATACTAGTATGTCTATGGGTCTGCAGGCTTTTGTGTTTTTTCTGTGCAGTCTGTAGATCTGATTGCTGTCTCATCTAGTGTGTGGCCAAGCACCCCCCCCCCTGCAGACACACACACACACACACACACACACCTGCTCACAGACACACACACACTGATGTTATCTGACTGCTGTCTTATGTAGTGTGTGATCGACCCCCCCTAAACACACACACACACACACTGATGTTGTTATCTGACTGCTGTGTTATGTAGGGTGTGGTCGACCCCCCCTGAACACACACACACACAAACACACACACACACTGATGTTGTTATCTGACTGCTGTCTTATGTAGTGTGTGGTCGACCCCCCCTGAACACACACACACAAACACACACACACACACACGCACACACACACTCTGATGTTGTTATCTGACTGCTGTCTTATGTAGTGTGTGGTCGACCCCCCCTGAACACACACACACACACACACACACACACACACACACACACACACACACACACACACACACACTCTGATGTTGTTATCTGACTGCTGTGTTATGTAGGGTGTGGTCGACCCCCCCTGAACACACACACACACACACACACACACACACACACACACACACTCTGATGTTGTTATCTGACTGCTGTCTTATGTAGTGTGTGGTCGACCCCCCCTGAACACACACACACACACACACACACACACACACACACACTCTGATGTTGTTATCTGACTGCTGTGTTATGTAGGGTGTGGTCGACCCCCCCTGAACACACACACACACACACACACACACACACACTCTGATGTTGTTATCTGACTGCTGTCTTATGTAGTGTGTGGTCGACCCCCCCTGAACACACACACACACACACACACACACACACACACACACACTCTGATGTTGTTATCTGACTGCTGTGTTATGTAGGGTGTGGTCGACCCCCCCTGAACACACACACACACACACACACACACACACTCTGATGTTGTTATCTGACTGCTGTCTTATGTAGTGTGTGGTCGACCCCCCCTGAACACGCGCATAGTGGGGGGGCAGGATGCTCCGGCGGGGGCGTGGCCATGGCAGGCCAGTCTGCATCGCAGCAGACACTTCTGTGGGGGGTCCCTCATCAACAACCAATGGGTGCTGACCGCCGCACACTGCTTCCCCAGGTGAGATAACACACACACACACACACACACACACACACACACACACACACTTCTGTGGGGGGTCCCTCATCAACAACCAATGGGTGCTAACCGCCGCACACTGCTTCCCCAGGTGAGATAACACACACACACACACTGATCTTACCTGGAGTCCAGAAGAGTAGGACCACAAGTGCACACAGAGCCCTGCACACACACACACACACACACACACACACATACCCATATACACACACGCACACAAACACACACACAGACACACACACAGACACACACAGGCGCACACACACACACACACATACCCATATACACACACACACACACACACGCAAACAAACACACACACAGACACACACAGGCGCACACACACACACACAGACACACACACACAAACACACACACACACACACACACACATACACACACAGGCGCGCACACACACACACACACACACACATACACATGCACATCGGAGTTGCAGCATTTGCTTACCTTTATTTCTGTATGTGTGAACATATGTGTATATGTGTGTGTGAGTATATGTGTGTGTGAGTATATGTGTGAGTATATGTGTGTGTGAGTATATGTGTGTGTGAGAATATGTGTGCTAAATATGTGTGTGTGAGTATATGTGTGTGTGAGTATATGTGTGTGTGAGCATATGTGTGTGTGAGTATATGTGTGCTAAATATGTGTGTGTGAGTATATGTGTGTGTGAGTATATGTGTGTGTGAGTATATGTGTGTGTGAGTATATGTGTGTGTGAGTATATGTGTGTGTGAGTATATGTGTGCTAAATATGTGTGTGTGAGTATATGTGTGTGTGAGTATATGTGTGAGTATATGTGTGTGTGAGTATATGTGTGTGTGAGAATATGTGTGCTAAATATGTGTGTGTGAGTATATGTGTGTGTGAGTATATGTGTGTGTGAGTATATGTGTGTGTGAGTATATGTGTGCTAAATATGTGTGTGTGAGTATATGTGTGTGTGAGTATATGTGTGTGTGAGTATATGTGTGCTAAATATGTGTGTGTGAGTATATGTGTGTGTGAGCATATGTGTGTGTGAGTATATGTGTGTGTGAGTATATGTGTGTGTGAGTATATGTGTGCTAAATATGTGTGTGTGAGTATATGTGTGTGTGAGTATATGTGTGTGTGAGTATATGTGTGCTAAATATGTGTGTGTGAGTATATGTGTGTGTGAGTATATGTGTGTGTGAGTATATGTGTGTGTGAGTATATGTGTGCTAAATATGTGTGTGTGAGTATATGTGTGTGTGAGTATATGTGTGCTAAATATGTGTGTGTGAGTATATGTGTGTGTGAGTATATGTGTGTGTGAGTATATGTGTGCTAAATATGTGTGTGTGAGTATATGTGTGTGTGAGTATATGTGTGCTAAATATGTGTGTGTGAGTATATGTGTGTGTGAGTATATGTGTGCTAAATATGTGTGTGTGAGTATATGTGTGTGTGAGTATATGTGTGTGTGAGTATATGTGTGTGTGAGTATATGTGTGTGTGAGTATATGTGTGCTAAATATGTGTGTGTGAGTATATGTGTGTGTGAGTATATGTGTGCTAAATATGTGTGTGTGAGTATATGTGTGTGTGAGTATATGTGTGCTAAATATGTGTGTGTGAGTATATGTGTGTGTGAGTATATGTGTGTGTGAGTATATGTGTGTGTGAGTATATGTGTGCTAAATATGTGTGTGTGAGTATATGTGTGTGTGAGTATATGTGTGCTAAATATGTGTGTGTGAGTATATGTGTGTGTGAGTATATGTGTGTGTGAGTATATGTGTGCTAAATATGTGTGTGTGAGTATATGTGTGTGTGAGTATATGTGTGTGTGAGTATATGTGTGTGTGAGTATATGTGTGCTAAACCACAGTGCACTGATGCAGCCATGTTATGTGAGAGGGGGACTGATACGGTGCCCTGACTGACACAGACAGTAGGCAAGTGAAGCATGATTTACCGATATATTTGGCATTTGTTGTGCCAACAACATGAAACTGGAGAGTGGGTGTGTCTGTTTGGATAGTGGGTGTGTCTGATTGGAGAGTGGGTGTGTCTGATTGGAGAGTGGGTGTGTTTAGTTGAAGAGTGTGCGTGCTGATTGCACAGTGGAACAGAGGGCAGCTGTCTGTCTGATGCCATAAGCATGAAGCAGTGTGACCATGTCACTGACCTGCCCGACCTGTTCCCAAAGCAGCCCGGCAGCATTTCACTGTGGTGTGATGGGTGCAGCAACAGTATCAACAGGGCTCTTTGGGTCTCACGGGCCGTTTGTTGCGGGTTAAATGAGCAGTACCAACACATCATGAGGCACCCTGTGGTCTTAAAGGGTTAAATGAGCAGTACCAACGCGCCATGAGGCCCCCTGTGGTCTTAAAGGGTTAAATGAGCAGTACCAACGCATCATGAGGCCCCCTGTGGTCTTAAAGGGTTAAATGAGCAGTACCAACGCGCCATGAGGCCCTCTATGGTCTTAAAGGGTTAAATGAGCAGTACCAACGCACCATGAGGCCCTCTATGGTCTTAAAGAGGCAGTACAGGCATGATGGTTGTCATGACTACACACTAGATGTGCACTGACTCTCAAAGCTGGGTGTGGGTACGCCTGCCTGTTACCAGTGGGGGGCGTGGGTGTTTTGGATGGGCCTTTAATGACGACTTTCAAGACTGATTTTTTCTTTGGGGGCGGCATAATTAAGATGAAAACCACTGTGACTTCCCTCGTCTCATTTCACATATCTGTAACGGATGCCAGCCAGCCCAGCTCGGCATTAGAGTCTTAATAAACCCCCCTCACCACACCTCGAAAGGATATAGGGGCAGCTGTGGCCTAGTGGTTAGGGAGTTGGTCTTGCAATTGGAAGGTTGCTGGTTCGAATCCCACCCTACCCATGGTTGAGATGCCCTTGAGCAAGGCATCTAACCCCACACTGCTCCAGGGACTGTAACTGAAACCCTGTAAATACCTGTAAGTTGCTCTTGATAAGAGCGTCAGCTAAGTGTAATGTAATATGCTAATAAAACTAGCCTAATAGCTTTTAAAAGATATACTACTGACTAAGCTAATAGTTTTTAGAGGATATGCTACTGACTGAGCTAATAGCCTAATAGCTTTTAAAGGATATGCTAATAAAACTAGCCTAATAGCTTTTAAAGGATATGCTACTGACTAAGCTAATAGTTTTTAGAGGATATCCTACTAACTGAGCTAATAGCTTTTAAAGGATATGCTACTGACTGTGCTAATAGCCTAACAGCTTTTAGAGGATATGCTACCGACTGAGCTAATAGCTTTCAGAGGATATGCTACTGACTGAGCTAATAGCTTTTAAAAGATATGCTACTAACTAAGCTAATAGTTTTTAGAGGATATGCTACTGATTGAGCTAATAGCCTAATAGCTTTTAGAGGATACGCTACTGACTGCGCTAATAGCTTTTAGAGGACACGCTACTGACTGAGCTAATAGCTTTTAGAGGACACGCTACTGACTGAGCTAGTAGCCTAATAGCTTTTAGAGGATACGCTACTGACTGAGCTAATAGCTTTTAGAGGATACGCTACTGACTGAGCTAATAGCTTTTAGAGGATACGCTACTGACTGAGCTAATAGCCTAATAGCTTTTAGCTCACTTTTTAGTGTGCCTGTCTCCCACACCGGAGTTGCTGTGAGAATGTGGGCTTGAGCCTGGGGCTGGACTGCACAGAAAGACCTTGGTTACATATGCAATGGCTCACACTTACCGAGACTTTCAAAGCTCTTGCCAAGCTGTGTTCTGACAAGGTATTTTGTCTGCTGGCTTATACAAACATGTTTTGGTTATCAATCTTGTGGCAATGATGTAAACATCAACCTAACACTCGGTCAGATTACTACAACAGCAATTTGCTGACAGTGGCTGTCAGCAAAAGTGGTTAGTTGCTAAGGGGTTAGTTGCTAAGGTTTAGTTGCTAAGGGGTTAGTTGCTAAGGGGTTAGGTGCTAAGGGGTTAGTGGCTAAAGGGTTAGTTGCTAAGGGGTTGGTTGCTAAGGGGTTAGTTGCTAAGGTTTAGTTGCTAAGGGGTTAGGTGCTAAGGGTTTAGGTGCCAAGGGGTTAGTGGCTAAGGGGTTAGTTGCTAAGGGGTTGGTTGCAAAGGTTTAGTTGCTAAGGCAGACATGTCCAAAGTCCGGGCCGCAGGCTCCTTTCCACCGGCCCGCGGCACCTCTCAGAAAACAGGTGTTAATAGCCTTTCTTGCTACAGAGCCATAACTACCCACGCAGAATGCCGGTGATTATTTTGTTATGCTAAATCGCGCGCATATGCTAAACTGCGTGGCCACGCAGAGAACAGGTCTGGGGGAGGTGTTAATAGTCTTCACCGCCTTGCCATTTCTTGAATTATTCAGCGGTTTATGGCAGTACCAACCCAAAGTATATCGACATTGTAACAGTATTGGGTCAACTGTATTCTCTCTCTGCAGCTCCAGCACCTCAGGCCTGACGGTGTATCTCGGCCGACAGAGTCAAGAGGGCAGCAACCCCAACGAGGTTTCCAGGACCGTCTCTGAGATCATAAGACACGAGGATTACGATAGCAACACGAGCGATAACGACATCGCCCTCCTCCGCCTCTCGTCCTCCGTCACCTTCACCAACTTCATCCGCCCCGTCTGCCTGGCTGCGGCCGGCAGCACCTACAACGCCGGAACCAACACCTGGGTCACAGGGTGGGGCACCATCAGGACCGGAGGTAAGGTGTGTGTGTGTGTGTGTGTGTATGTGTGTGTGTGTGTGTGTGTGTGTGTGTGGGTGTGGGTGTGGGTGTGTACGTGTCACAGGGTGGGTCACATCAGTTCCGGAGGTAAGGTGTGCGCGTGTGTGTGTGTGTGTGTGTGTGTGTGTGTGTGTGTGTGTGTGCAGTGCCGTTGCCGTCTCCTCAGACTCTGCAGGAGGTGGAGGTGCCTGTGGTCATAGACATACTATAGATAGACGGAGCATTGGTTGCTGGGAAACGAGAAATACGGCCGCCATCTTGGAGCGGGGATCAGACTGTCTCCGCAATACAGCAAAGCCTATTTGTGATCATGAATAAGTCATTCAAGTAACAATATTCAAATATTAATGTTGTTGGGTAAGATAGAATTTGTTTTTACTCTCTATGCATTGAAAGAGATTGGTGGTTTCAGCTGATATAAAAGCGCTCAGGTGTTTATATATAGCCTAGATATCTAATGTATTGTTATGCTCAATTGGCTCAGAGCGGAGATAACGTAAGGGAGACCACACCGAATGTAATGTTAACAATGAAAATTTATTAAAACAAGTTTCAAACGAGAACTAGGATGACATGCTACATACTGAACAACAGCACAATAGCAGTTTTGCTTGTTGTGCTAACTTCAATATGAAGCTATAATTATAGCAGGTGGATGGAATGCAGAAAGGCAACACGAACGGCGTCAAACGTTTGAACAAGGACTATTGCAACAATATCTACAAAACACTTCAGCCAGTGTTAGTTAGCAAA
>CM050210.1:260000-265000 GCA_027475355.1 Coilia nasus | reverse complement strand
CTGTGTGTGGGTGTAATGTGTGTGTGTGTGTGTGTGTGTGTGAGTGAGTGTGTGTGTGTGTGTAATGTGTGTGTGTGTGAGTGAGTGTGTGTGTGTGTGTAATGTGTGTGTGTGTGTGTGTGTGTGCAGGGCGACTCTGGCGGGTCCCAGGTGAGCAAACAGGGCTCGGTGTGGGTGTGTATTGTGTGTGTGTGTGTGTGTAATATGTGTGTAATGTGCTTCTGTGTGTGTGTGTGTGTGTAATGTGCTTCTGTGTGTGTGTGTGTGTGTGTGTGTGTGTAATGTGCTTCTGTGTGTGTGTGTGTGTGTAATGTGTGTGTAATGTGCTTCTGTGTGTGTGTGTGTGTGTAATGTGCTTCTGTGTGTGTGTGTGTGTGTGTAATGTGTGTGTGTGTGTAATGTGTGTGTGTGTGTGTGTGTGTGTGTAATGTGCTTCTGTGTGTGTGTGTGTGTGTGTGCAGGGCGACTCCGGCGGGCCCCAGGTGAGCCAGCAGGGCTCGGTGTGGGTGCAGGGGGGAGTGGTGAGCTTCGGCGTGGGCTGTGCTGAGGCTGAGTTCCCTGGTGTGTACACGCGCGTGTCGCGGGTACCAGAGCTGGATCAGCGCACGCGTCACCAGCGACCCGCCCGGATTCGTCACCTTCTCTGGGGACGGAGGCAGCGGGGGGGGCGATGTGGAGGGCAACGGAGGGGCCGCCAGGAACCCCATGGGCCTCCTCTCCCTCTTCATCACCTCCATCATCATCCTCCTCTCATGATCCACTCTCCCCCCCCCTCCCCCCCCTCTCTCCCTCTGCCCCTCGCTCCCTCTGTCCCTCTCTCCCCTCTCCCCCTCTGTCCCTCTCTCCCCTCTTCTCCCTCTGTCCCTCTCTCCTCCTCCCCCCCCTCTCCCTCTGTCCCTCTCTCCCCTCTCCCCCCTCTGTCCCTCTCCCCCCTCTGTCCCTCTCTCCCCTCTTCTCCCTCTGTCCCTCTCTCCCTCTGTCCCTCTCTCCTCCTCCCCCCCCCTCTCTCTCCCTCTGTCCCTCTCTCCCCTCTCCCCCCTCTGTCCCTCTCCCCCCTCTGTCCCTCTCCCCCCCCCCCCCCTCTCCCTCTGTCCCTCTCTCCTCCTCCCCCCCCCCCTCTGTCCCTCTCTCCCCTCTCCCCCCTCTGTCCCTCTCCCCCCTCTGTCCCTCTCTCCCCTCTTCTCCCTCTGTCCCTCTCTCCCTCTGTCCCTCTCTCCTCCTCCCCCCCCCCTCTCTCTCCCTCTGTCCCTCTCTCCTCCTCTCCCCCCCCCCTCTCTCTCCCTCTGTCCTTCTCTCCCCTCTCTCTCCCTCTGGGCTCCTGTAACTACACCTGTAATGCATTATAACACTCCTACTACACCTGTAATGCATTATAACACTCCTACTACACCTGTAATGGCCTATAACTAAGGCAACACTCCTACTACACCTGTAATGCATTATAACTAAGGCAACACTCCTACTACACCTGTAATGGCCTGGGATTTAAAGGAAATGATGTCACAAGCACTGAGGGAGGAAATGATGTCACAAGCATGGAGGAATGGGCACTATCTCTGTGTATAATCTAGGGTTAGGGTTATAATCCCTGCAATCCCTTTCTCCTTCGCTTCACTCTCTCCTCTTCCATTACTCTTTTGTATCCCTCTCTTTCCCCCTCTGCATTTCTCTACCCATCTGTCTCTGTCTCTGTCCATCTGCATGTGAATGTTTTATTATCAATATGAAGTCAACTATGCTTAATGTGTTACGCTCCATATGAAGTAAACTATGTTTGAGTAAAACTGTGTGTCTGTGTGTCTGTGTGTTCTGATCGGAAACATATATTTACATTTATATATTTACAAAACACACACACACACACACAGCAATGCAAAATCAGGACTGAGTTTCACTGCTGTTAAACACACACACACACACACACACACACACACACACACACACACACAGCAATAGCAATGCTAAATGGGAATGAGTTTCAGTGCAATTAAACACACACACAGCAATGCTAAATGGGAATGCATTTCAGTGCTGTTAAACACACACACACACACACACACACACACACACACACACACACTCACACACACACACACACAGCAGTGCTAAATGGGAATGAGTTTCACTGCTGTTAAACACACACACACACACACACACACACACACACACACACACACACACCAAGTGAATTCGCTCATGACACGACGGTGGTGGGGATGATAGGGGAAAACCAGGAGGCGTACAGAGAGGAGAGTGGAGTGCAGTCAGCTACCTGGCACTGAACATCTCTAAGACAACTACCTGGCACTGAACATCTCTAAGACAAAGGAAGTCATCCTGGACTTCTGGCGTAACAGAGCGGCCCCTGCCCCCCTGTACATCAACAGCGAACATGTGGAGCGAGTGGAGTCCTTCAATTTCCTAGGCGTCCATATCTCTGCTGACCTCTGCTGGTCAGTCAACACTTCATCTCTGGTAAATAAGCAGCAGCTCCACTGTCTGAGGCTCAGGAAGGAGCAACTACACACACGGCTGCTGGTGGCCCTCTACCGCTCCACCACTGAGAGCCTGCTGGTGGCCCTCTACCGCTCCACCACTGAGAGCCTGCTGTGGCCCTCTACCACTCCACCACTGAGAGCCTGCTGGTGGCCCTCTACCGCTCCACCACTGAGAGCCTGCTGGTGGCCCTCTACCGCTCCACTGAGAGCCTGCTGGTGGCCCTCTACCGCTCCACCACTGAGAGCCTGCTGGTGGCCCTCTACCGCTCCACTGAGGGTCTGCTGGTGGCCCTGTACTGCTCTACTGAGGGTCTGCTGGTGGCCCTCTACCGTCGCACCACTGAGGGTCTGCTGGTGGCCCTCTACCGTCGCTCCACTGAGGGCAGCACAAACAGCACAAACTCCACTGAGGACAGCTTCTTCCCAACGCCGTCCCCATACTGAACTCCAGTTTGCACTGAGAACTGCCATTTGCACTGAGAACTGCCATTTGCACTGAGAACTGCCATTTGCACTGAGAACTGCCATTTGCACTGAGAACTGCCATTTGCACTGACTTTTGTTCTGCCTCTACCAGCCCGTATGCTGCTGGCCACTTGGCCTTACTCTGAAGTCCTTGCCGTTTGCACTGGCACTCAGTATACTGACCATCACTTGGACTCACTTGGACTCCTTGGTCTTTTTGTACTGATTCTACCTCTGCCAATCACTACGCTGCTCACCTCAACTCAAACCTCAAGTCTGTGTTATCTGTTGTCCGCCTGTCTGCATACTTAGAGAGTGTGCATATGTGTCTTTTTATAGCATAGTAGTTTTGTAGTTTTTATTGATACATTATTTATACTTTATACTTTGTGCTGAGTGCACCTTGAAGGGAAGCTTTAAATCTCATTGCACTGTGTATAATGACAATTAAAGCTTTCTATTCTATTCTATTCTATTCTATTCTATTCTATTCTACTCTACTACATTCTATTCTATTCTATTCTGAGGACAGAATGGTTTTAAGCTATCTGCTGCCCTCTAGTGACGACATTTAAAACAGCACTGTTTTCTGAAACTGCAACAGCCCATCAACACTCCAAAATGTTTATTATTGTTATCCTGAGCGACTTACAGTGAATGAGGTAGAGGGACAGTGTGGCACAGGGGTTAAGGGCCAACAGCAGAGTAGAGTGGAATAGAGTAGATTAGATTAGAGTAGAGTAGAGTAGAGTAGAGTAGAGTGGAGTAGAGTAGTGTAAAGTAGAGTAGAGTAGAGTAGTGTATAGAGTAGAATAGAGTAGAGTAAAGTAGAGTAGTGTAGAGTAGTGTAGAGTAGAGTAGAGTAGTGTAGAGTAGTGTAGAGTAGAGTAGAGTAGAGTAGTGTAGAGTAGAGTAGAGTAGAGTAGAGTACAGTACAGTAGAGTAGAGTAGTAGAGTAGTGTAGAGTAGAGTAGTGTAGAGTAGTAGAGTAGAGTAGAGTAGTGTAGAGTAGAGTAGAGTAGAGTAGTGTAGAGTAGAGTAGTGTAGAGAGGAGTAGAGTAGAGTAGAGTAGAGTAGTGTAGAGTAGAGTAGAGTAGAGTAGAGTAGTGTAGAGAGGAGTAGTGTAGAGTAGTGTAGAGTAGAGTAGAGTAGAGTAGTGTAGAGTAGTGTAGAGTAGAGTAGAGTAGTGTAGAGTAGAGTAGTGTAGAGTAGTGTAAAGTAGAGTAGAGTAGAGTAGAGTAGAGTAGAGTAGAGTAGAATAGAATAGAATAAAATAGAATAAAATAGAATAGCTAGATGATGTTCTGAAATATTGTGGGTGATTAATAAGGAGCAGAAGCTGGTGGTCACATAAGCAGAGAATGATGGGGAGCTGAGTTATTATTAGTTATTAGTCATTATTATTGGTTACTATTAGTTACTATTAGTTATTAGTAGTTATTAGTAGGTATTGTTAGTTATTATTAGTTATAATTAGTTATTATTGGTTACTATTAGTTATTAGTTGATATTAGTTAGTATTGGTTATGAGTAGTTATTATTGGTTTTTATTAGTTATAATTAGTTAGTAGTTATGAGTAGTTATTATTTATTATGAGTAGTTATTAGTCGTTATTACTAGTAATTAGTAGTTATGAGTAGTTAGTAGTTCTACTGCAATCTGGATATGTGCAGGGGGAACAAAGGCACGTTTCATGTTGTCCTGTTCAGACAGATAAACCCAATCCGTGTAGCAATAGTATTTAAGGCACTAACAGTATTTAAGGGACTAACAGTGTTTAAGGCACTAACAGTACTTAAGGCACTAACAGTATTTAAGGGACTAACAGTACTTAAGGGACTAACAGTATTTAAGGGACTAACAGTACTTAAGGGACTAACAGTATTTAAGGGACTAACAGTACTTAAGGCACTAACAGTATTTAAGGGACTAACAGTATTTAAGGGACTAACAGTACTTAAGGGACTAACAGTATTTAAGGGACTAATAGTATAGTAGTATAGTACAGTATCAACAATTGAAAAAGTACTAAATCC
>CM050210.1:212500-252500 GCA_027475355.1 Coilia nasus | reverse complement strand
GCCTGTCACAAACATGTTATTATTCAAAGATCAAGTCTTTCATTCTTTATATTTCTCCCACCAGCCATGTCAAACGCTTATCACAATGGCTTATCGTCAGTGCATATTCGCGCCAAATTGTAGCCTATACAACGTGAAATAAACTAAATAGATACGTTTTAGCATCTCAGCAGTAGTCCTGCAGTCGACTCAACCTCTCTAGTTAATGTTTATCGGAAAATAATTACTCAGTATTCTGTTTGAGTGCTTTTTTCGGGACATTTAGGGCTTGATTCGGGACAACAGCTTAGATTTCGGGACTGTCCAGAATTTTTCGGGACGTCTGGTCACCCTAGTTGTGAGTGTGTGTGTCTGTGGGGGTGAGAAAGAGATATAGAGATATAGAGTGTGTGGAGAGCAGTGTGAATTAATGTGTGTGTGTGTGTGTGTTTAACCCTCAGAGTTCATGTGCACCTGCTGGGAGAGGGAGAGGTGATTCTGTGTGTGTGCGTGCGTGCGGTGTGAATTAATGTGTTAGGCTGCTTCTGTTTCTTTGTGACCCAGAGACAGAGACAGAAGAGTGAGGTGTGTGTGTGTGTGTGTCTGAGAGAGAGAGAGAGAGAGAGAGAGTGTATGTGTGTGTGCGTGAGAGGTGTGCGTTTAGGTGCACCTGTTGAGAGAGGGAGCGGTGATTGTGAGTGTGTGTCAGTGTGTGTGAATGGCATTGAGGTCTTTGTTAGAGTAGTGCAGTGGAGTAGTTAATCTCATGTCCACCCAGTCATCTATCACAGCACACACACACACACACACACACACACACACACACACGGTTCTTCATAGATCAGGGGTGTGTCAGATTGACCTCGCCTGGGCAGAGTGCTCTCCTGGAGTGCCTGATTGACAGCTGTATGAGGCATCTGTGTGTGTGCTATTCATTTCAGTGTGTGTGTGTGTGTGTGTGTGTGTGTGTGTGTACATTTGCATATTCTGTATGACAGAGATAGGCAGAGTAACAGGATGGTCTGCATGTCAGAAAGGGTGTTACTTCATGATGACTCAAAACACACTCATGAGAACTCTCCAACCTTTTCAATCACAATATTTTCATTACAACTCTCCAACCCTTCATGACATCAGCCAAAACATTCAAAAGATGTTCATTAGGACTCTCCATATCTGTGTAACAATCAAAGCATTCCTCTGCTATGAATCATAATTTCACTGTCTTTGCCTCTGTAGACTGCTCAGCACAGCTGGATGGTGAGTACCACTTACAGGTTCACCCCTACACACACACACACACACACACACACACACAGACACAGACACACACACACACACACACACACACACACACACACAGACACACACAGACACACACACACACACACACACACACACACAGCTGGATGGTGAGTACCACTTACAGGTTCACCCCTACACACACACACACACACACACACACAGACACACACACACACACACACACACAGCTGGATGGTGAGTACCACTTACAGGTTCACCCCTACACACACACACACACACACACACACACACACACACACACACACACACACACACACACACACACAGCTGGATGGTGAGTACCACTTACAGGTTCACCCCTACACACACACACACAGACACACACACACACACACACACACACACACAGCTGGATGGTGAGTACCACTTACAGGTTCACCCCTACACACACACACACACACACACACACACACACACACACACACACACACACTACTTTGCTACTCACAGACATCAGAGGGGGGGGGTGAGGTTTGCTATTTACAGACTTCAGGGGGGGGCGGTTTGTTCTACTCCTGAAGCCTAAAACTCCGGACAGAAAATAGAGGCTGTTGAAGCAATGCAGACCACCACACTACCGACTTAACCTCTGCAAAATGAATAAAAATACCGTCATTTGTTCTAGTGCAAAAGCTAACCGCTAACTACCGATTGCCTCACCCCTCTATGTTTAGTTCAGTCGTCTCATTTCATCATCGACAAATAAATATAAATAACATCATAAAACAAATTACATCATGTAACATTTAAATAACACCATGAGACATTCAAATTACATCATGTCTGTAACTGTCAAATCATTTCATATATGTAACAGTCAAATAACATCATGTAATATTCAAATTTACATCTTGTATGTAACAGTCAAATAATATCATGTATGTAATATTCAAATAACATCATGTAACATTTAAATAACATCACGTAACATTCAAATAACATCATGTAACATTCAAATAACATCATGTAACATTTAAATAACATCATGTAACATTCAAATAACATCATGTAACATTCAAATAACATCATGTAACATTCAAATAACATCATGTAACATTTAAATAACATCATGTAACATTCAACTGCAGGGTGGATTGCAGTATTTATAACATTATCACATGACTGTTGATTTATGTGGTAATACATGTATATATAACATGATGTGTTGTGTGTGTGTATTTATAATACATGTATATATAACATGACGTGTTGTATGTGTGTGTGTGTGTGTTTGTGTGTGTGTGTTTATTTCCAGTGTGTGGCCAAGCCCCCCTTAACACACGCATAGTGGGCGGGCAGGATGCTCCGGTGGGGGCGTGGCCATGGCAGGCCAGCCTATCACGGAGCGGCAACCACTTCTGCGGGGGGGCTCTCATCAACAACCAATGGGTGCTGACCGCCGCCCACTGCCTCTACAAGTGAGATAACACACAACACATATCAACACAACACACAACACTGTACAATACCACACGGGTGTGTGTGTGTGTGTGTAACCACATGTGTGTGTTGTCCCTGCAGTAACGCGGCGCTGGATGGCCTGAGCGTGCGTGTGGGGGTGCGTAGTCTGGGCGGGGCCAGTGAGGGCGTGGTCAGTGAGGTGGCACAGGTGGAGCTCCACCCCTCCTACGACCACTCCTCCTTCCACCACGACATCGCCTTGCTCCGCCTCCGAAGCCCCGCCCCCTTCTCCGACCGCCTCCGACCCGCCTGCCTCGCCGCCAGCGGGAGCAACTTCGCCCCCGGAACACGCGCATGGGTCGCAGGGTGGGGCAGCACACAGCACGGAGGTACACACACACACACACACACACACACACACACCTTCATGCCTTCATGTTAATGTTACCTCAGCTGCAGGGAGGTTTACCAGCATACATACCTCCAGATAGCTAACAACTAGCACAAGCCACCACCTAGCACAGGCCACCATTACAAAAGCACACATGGTGTACAAACTAAATTAAAGTATCAAATGAAGTATCAAAGACTGATTAGTGTTAGCCACAGTGTTGGGGTCGTTACTCAAAAAAAGTAACCCATTACACATTACTCGCTACTGTTAAAAAATATAATGCATTACTTTACTTCTTTACTGCTTGTGGAAAGTAACTCCTTACATTACTTTGCGTTACTCATCAACGGCATTCAGCAAAACACATAAATTCCTATCGCAACAAGCAACAAGTTGCTAAGTTGCTAAAACTCTATAGAGTGCTGCACAGGGCCACATCAGTATTGCACTACTGGCAAACAAGCCAAAAGTCTAAAACAAGTTAACTTGATAACAGCGCTCAGTAAAAATAAAATGAATAAAATAGCATGCAGAGACTTGCATATAGGCTACTACAGCATAAATCCCTTAACAAACTACACCATTTAAATAAAACGTGTTACTAAGTAAAATAACTGGATATCTAACCACATTAGATGATATCAGGGTAAACACGTTTAAATGGCATGGTAGGCTATAGTCTAGGGTAAAGGCACTTTGTTAAGTCATTAGGGGTGCTCCCCACTAAAATGATTATCATATTGCACGAGAAGTCTTTCAAATCTCTTACCGGACAACCGATTTCTATTAGGCTTCTTGACTGGCGCGCTAGATGGGGTAGCTGTGTTAAGTTTCATATACTTTTTATATGAGGGAAACGGTTAAGGATTTCGATGTGTGACTGCGACTTCGCATACTGTGTTGCTTTTCTGTCAGAGTTGAAAGAAGCTGTATCTTCTCATCAAAAGCAAACATCTCCTTCTTAGTGACAGTGCTGTATGGCGGCAGGTTTCTGATTCTGCTGCGCAACCGGCCCCACATCACGGTGCAAAACACAACACGACACAATTCCCCACTGCTTCTCTCTTCTCCTCTTCCCTAAGCCATTGCACTTTAATGTCGGCAATGTCTCTTAACATATTAAAACAATGAGCATATCTTCACCCCCCGAACATTATGGTAGACAGCTTAGCCTTTTCCTGAATTTAACAATCACCGACAGTTGCATGTGGACATGTGGTCTCGCGACTATTGTGCAAGCGTGCACCTGAGGATTTTGGGGGAGGGTCCGGGAATGCGTCTCAGATATCTGTGATCAGACTGTTCACTGGGGAAGTTTAGTAATCAGCATATAAGCACTATTAGTAACTGTAGTGTGATTAGTGAACTTATAACAGTAACGCCTTACACTACTACGTTACCGACAAATGTAATGTGAGTACAGTAACGCGTTACACCCATCTCTGGTTAGCCAACATATGCTAATTACTACAAGCAAAGACTGCTTAGTTAGCCAACATATGCTAATTACTACAAGCAAAGACTGCTTAGTTAGCCAACATATGCTAGTTACTACAACCAAGGAGCAACACGTTACCGTATAGGGGAACTAAACGCCCTGTTCTCCCAGGAGAGGTCCTAGCTAGGGAGAAGCTATAACTTCTGTTTCTTAGCCGCTTGCTTTATAGGCTATGACAACAAGCAGTAGACACTGTAACCTGTGTGTGTGTACACGTGTAATGTGCGTGTGTGTGTGTACATGTGTGTGTGTGTGTACATGTGTAACGTATGTGTGTGTACATGTGTAATGTGTGTGTGTGTGTGTGTGTGTGTGAGAGTGTGTGTGTACATGTGTAATGTCTGTCTGTGTGTGTGTGAGTGTGTGTGTACATGTGTAATGTGTGTGTGTGTACATGTGTAATGTGTGTGTGTGTGTGTGTGTGTGCAGAGCCCCTGGGTTCCCCTCAGACGCTGCGGGAGGTGGAGGTTCCTGTGGTGAGCAACAGCGCGTGCCAGACAGCGTATAAGGGCTACAACATCACCATCACCGACACCATGCTGTGTGCCGGACTACTGGGACAGGGGGGAAAGGACACCTGCCAGGTGTGTGTGTGAGTGTGTGTGTGTGTGTGTATAAGTTCTAACGTGTGTGTGTGAGTGTGTGTGTGAGTAAGTGTGTGTGTGTGTGTGTGTGTGTGTATAAGTTCTAACGTGTGTGTGTGAGTGTGTGTGTGAGTAAGTGTGTGTGTGTGTGTGTGTGTGTGTGTGTGTATAAGTTCTAATGTGTGTGTGTGAGTAAGTGTGTGTGTGTGTGTGTGTATAAGTTCTAACGTGTGTGTGTGAGTGTGTATAAGTTCTAACGTGTGTGTGTGTGTGTGTGTGTGTGTGTTGCAGGGCGACTCTGGCGGTGTGCTGGTCAGTAAGCAGGGGGGCGTGTGGTTGGCAATGGGCGTGGTGAGTTTTGGCATCGGCTGTGGGGAGGCGCAGTACCCCGGCGTGTACACCAGGGCGGCGCCGTACCAGAGCTGGATCACCTCGCTCACCCGCAGCAGCCCCCCCGGCTTCATCAAGGTCCACGCCATCACCCAGTCAACCAACACGGCCCCTCACCTGTCCGTCAACGCCTGCTCCCGCCTTCTCCTCCTCCTCCTCTCCTCCCCTCTCCTCCTCTCCCTGCTCCACTAAGTCATTCCTCCTCCTCTCCTCCTCAACTTTTCTCTCCTCCTCTCCCTGCTCCACTAAGTCATTCCTCCTCCTCTCCTTCCTTCCCCACTCCTCCTCTCCTCTCCTCCTCCCTACTCCCCCACTGATGGTGTGTGTGTGTGTGTGTGTTACTCTGTTACCACAGATGAAGGTAGTGATCAGTGTTTAGTGTTTAGATGTAGACGACTCCAGGAGGAGATTAATGAATATCACCTGTGCATATGAAGGAAGTGTGTGTGTCTGTGGGAAGGGGGTTCTATTATGGGTAATGTAGTTTCCAGTGTTGCATTATGGGTAATGTAGTTTCCCGTTTGAAGCCCAGGGCCTTTTGTTTACAGACTTTCAGTCGTTTCCCATAAAAGATGCTTTATTTAAATATTTATGAAATCTATTTTTGCTAACTCGTTACTGTACCTGTTTTTACTTTTGGGATGAAAGCCTTCCATAGTGTTGCATGACGTGATGTCAATGTTGAGGGACAAAATGTCAATGTTATGGGACGTAATGTCAGGACCTACTGAATGTAACTGTGTGACACAATAAAAAGTCCAAATCATGAAATCTGGTTGCGTTCCCCTTGGCCTCCAGCACACTGACAGCAAGAGAACCGGACTAACGGACCCTGAAGGGACTCCTTAGGGCTTTCACACTCCCCCTCACTCCAGACTAACAGACCCTGAAGGGACTCCTTAGGGCTTTCACACCGCTCCTCACTCCTGCTTTGGTACAGTTCCTCAGGTGTGAAAGCAACCAAGCCAAATTGGACGGTACAGTAGAGTTTAGTGCATTATTATTATTGAAAGTGGCGCGTTTTCATCCAGTTCCCGTGGCGATGGTCTTCGCAGTCTATTTTGGTTAGCTTAGAACTATGCATATGTCAAAGCAAACTGTACCCACGTCTGTTTGCTACAAGGTAACATTTTTCTGACTAGTGCGGACCAAAGCAATCAAACTATAGGTCTGAAAGCACCCTTAGTTCTGAATAAGAGCCAGCTGAGTACGATTTGAAGGATTTTTAGTTAGAACCAAGTCTAACTGCGCAGGTTCAAAGTCAGCTCGCAGACGTTTTGTAACGTAAACCAACAAACCTGGTCTCGTCTAGTAGATGTACCCTACAGATATCCTCAGTAACAGTAACTCGCCTAGTAGATGTACCCTACAGATATCCTCAGTAACAGTAACTCGCCTAGTAGATGTACCCTACAGATATCCTCATTAACAGTAACTCACCTAGTAGATGTACCCTACAGATATCCTCATTAACAGTAACTCACCTAGTAGATGTACCCTACAGATATCCTCATTAACAGTAACTCACCTAGTAGATGTACCCTACAGATGTATGCATATGAGTGTGTGTGTGTGTACGCAAAAGTTACTGAATTACTAAGTTACCGAAAGAGTTACTACTACTCAAATTCATCACAACAGATTTTAATTCTGTGAACTGAATGCACAGATGTATATAAATGTACAAAAAGCAGAAGAGAACTGGTAAACAATTAGAGATACAATTAGCTATCAGAGAACAATCAGAGATACAATTAGCTATTAGAGAACAATTAGAGATACAATTAGCTATTAGAGAACAATCCAACGTTTGAGGGACAGACACACACACACACACACACACTAGTCGCCGTCTTCATCGCTGAAGATGCCACGCAGGCTGCTCACACACACACAGTAGTCGCTGTCTTCACACACACACACACACACAGTAGTAGCTGCCTTCACACACACACACACACACACACACACACACACACACACACACACACACACAGTAGTCGCTGCCTTCACACACACAGAGACGCACAGACGCGCACACACACAGGGGCGGTCCTAGCCCAGGGCGAGCGCCCTCTGTGGCGTCACTATCCCCCCCAGGGGCCCAGAGCAAGCATGTCATGTTATATCATGTTATATCAAACTGCCGGCCTGGTTTGTGGGGACAGCTGGTTTTGAGTGTCGTGTCGTTACTATACGTTAGCCGTCATGGAATGCAACAACTCCGGTCCCCCTCCCCTGAGGGTCGTGCGTGACAATCATCTGTGAAGCAATTAAAATGTTTTAGAAGCAGCACAAAGGGCAAAAGTAATACACTGTAACTGCTCCACGGATGCGCATTGATGATTGTCACGCACGACCCTCAGGGGAGGGAGACCGGAGTTGTTGCATTCCATGACGGCTAACGTACAGTTACCCACACAATGATACCATATGATAGCTGAGGTATAGATATAAGATGATGGATAATATATATAGATATAATACCATAGATAATATATATAGATATAATACCATAGATAATATAGATAGATATAATACCATAGATAATATATATAGATATAATACTATAGATAATATATATAGATATAATACCATAGATGATATATATATTAGAATATATTCGTGCCACGGCTCCCGCCCCCATGAAATGCTGCTACGGGCGGCTGCCCAGTTCGCCGTGTGTAAAACCGCTACTGCACAGACACACACACGCACACGCACACACACGCGCGCGCGCACACACACACACACACGCACACACACACACACACACACACAGACAGACACAGACACACACACAGACAGAGACACACACACACACACGCACACACACACACACACACACACAGACAGACACAGACACACACACAGACACACACACACACACACACACAGACACACGCACACACAGGCACACACTACACACACACACAGACGCACACACAGACACACAGACACACACAGACAGACACACACACAGACAGACACACACAGACAGACAGACACACACAGAGACACACACAGACAGACACACACAGACAGACACACACAGACAGACACAGACACACACAGACAGACACACACAGACAGACACACACAGACACACAGACACACACAGACAGACACACACAGACAGACAGACACACACAGACAGACACACACAGAGACACACACAGAGACACACACAGACAGACACACACAGACAGACACACACACACACACACACACAGACAGACACACACAGACAGACACACACACACAGACAGACACACACACAGACAGACACACACAGACAGACACACACACACACTATTGGCTATCTTCATCGCTGATGATGCCACGCAGGCTGCTCCAGTCGGTGGTGCGCTGCTTCCCCCTGGGGGCGGGGTTGGGGGCGGGGTTGGGGGCGGGGTTGGGGGTGGGGCTGTCTGAGTCCGAGTCCAGGACGCGCTTGTGTGCCGACACAAACCCCGCCCCCAGCCCCGCCCCCGCCACCTGACGCCTGGGTCGACCTGAGGGGGCACAGAGGGACCACGTTACCACGACAACCAGTGAACACATCACCATGACAACCTACTGCCCAGTAAACACGTCACCATGACAACCTGGAACTGTAACATGTTCATTCTAATCAGTAGTGCTAATCACTAACCTGCATCAGCAGGGGGAGTGTGTGTGTGTGTGTGTGTGTGCCAGGGCCTGTGTGTGTGTGTGTGTGTGTGTGTGTGTGTGTGTGTGTGTGTGTGTGTGCCTGGGCCTGTGTGTGCCTGTGTGTGTGTGTGTGTACGTACGGCCTCTATGCGCTGTGCCCCTGCCTTGAGTGTGTGTGTGTGTGTGCCTGTGCGTGCGCGCGTGTGTGTGTGTGCGTGTGTGCGTGTGTGTGTACGCGTGTGTGTGTGTGTGTGTGTGCCAGGGCCTGTGTGTGTGTGTGTGTGTGTGTGTGTGTGTGTGTGTGTGTGCGCGCCAGGGCCTGTGTGTGTGTGTGTTTGTGCGCCAGGGCCTATGTGTCTGTGTGTGTGTCTGTGTGTCTGTGTGTGTGTGTGTGTGCCAGGGCCTGTGTGTGTGTGTGCCAGGGCCTGTGTGTGTGTGTGCCAGGGCCTGTGTGTGTGTGTGTGTGTGTGTGTGCCAGGGCGTATGTGTCTGTGTGTGTGTGTGCGCGTCTGTGTGTGTGTGTGCCAGGGCCTGTGTCTGTGTGTGTGTGTGTGTGTGTGCGCGCCAGGGCCTGTGTGTGTGTGTTTGTGCGCCAGGGCCTATGTGTCTGTGTGTGTGTGTGTGTGTGTGTGCCAGGGCCTGTGTGTGTGTGTGTGTGTGTGTGCCAGGGCCTGTGTGTGTGTGTGTTTGTGCGCCAGGGCCTGTGTGTGTGTGTGTGTGTGTCTGTGTGTGTGTGTGTGTGCCAGGGCCTGTGTGTGTGTGTGTTTGTGCGCCAGGGCCTATGTGTCTGTGTGTGTGTGTGTGTGTGTGTGTGCGCGCCAGGGCCTGTGTGTGTGTGTTTGTGCGCCAGGGCCTATGTGTCTGTGTGTGTCTGTGTGTGTGTGTGGGTGTGTGCCAGGGCCTGTGTGTGTGTGTGTGTGCCAGGGCCTATGTGTGTGTGTGTGTGTTTGCGCCAGGGCCTGTGTGTGTGTGTGTTTGTTTGTTTATGTTTATTGCCAGTTAAGCATCTAGGGCTATTTCATATTATACTGCATTATTATATAGCATAATATCATTATTAGCATATTATACTGTATTATTATATAGCATAATATCATTTTTAGCATATTATACTGCATTATTATATAGCATAATATCATTATTAGCATATTATACTGTATGATGTTATAGCATAATATCATTATTAGCATATTACACTGTATGATGTTATAGCATAATATCATTATTAGCATATTATACTGTATGATGTTATAGCATAATATCATTATTAGCATATTACACTGTATGATGTTATAGCATAATATCATTATTAGCATATTATACTGTATGATGTTATAGCATAATATCATTATTAGCATATTATACTGTATGATGTTATAGCATAATATCATTATTAGCATATTATACTGTATGATGTTATAGCATAATGTCATTATTAGCATATTATACTGTATGATGTTATAGCATAATGTCATTATTAGCATATTATACTGTATGATGTTATAGCATAATATCATTATTAGCATATTATACTGTATGATGTTATAGCATAATATCATTATTAGCATATTATACTGTATGATGTTATAGCATAATATCATTATTAGCATATTATACTGTATGTTATAGCATAATATCATTATTAGCATATTATACTGTATGATGTTATAGCATAATGTCATTATTAGCATATTATACTGTATGATGTTATAGCATAATGTCATTATTAGCATATTATACTGTATGATGTTATAGCATAATATCATTATTAGCATATTATACTGTATGATGTTATAGCATAATATCATTATTAGCATATTATACTGTATGATGTTATAGCATAATATCATTATTAGCATATTATACTGTATGTTATAGCATAATATCATTATTAGCATATTATACTGTATGATGTTATAGCATAATAGCATTATTAGCATATTATACTGTATGATGTTATAGCATAATATCATTATTAGCATATTATACTGTATGATGTTATAGCATAATATCATTATTAGCATATTATACTGTATGATGTTATAGCATAATATCATTATTAGCATATTATACTGTATGATGTTATAGCATAATGTCATTATTAGCATATTATACTGTATGATGTTATAGCATAATATCATTATTAGCATATTATACTGTAAGTTATAGCATAATATCATTATTAGCATATTATACTGTAAGTTATAGCATAATATCATTATTAGCATATTATACTGTATGATGTTATAGCATAATATCATTATTAGCATATTATACTGTATGATGTTATAGCATAATGTCATTATTAGCATATTATACTGTATGATGTTATAGCATAATATCATTATTAGCATATTATACTGTAAGTTATAGCATAATATCATTATTAGCATATTATACTGTAAGTTATAGCATAATATCATTATTAGCATATTATACTGTATGATGTTATAGCAATGTCATTATTAGCATATTATACTGTATGATGTTATAGCATAATATCATTATTAGCATATTATACTGTATGATGTTATAGCATAATATCATTATTAGCATATTATACTGTATGATGTTATAGCATAATATCATTATTAGCATATTATACTGTATGATGTTATAGCATAATGTCATTATTAGCATATTATACTGTATGATGTTATAGCATAATATCATTATTAGCATATTATACTGTATGATGTTATAGCATAATATCATTATTAGCATATTATACTGTATGATGTTATAGCATAATGTCATTATTAGCATATTATACTGTATGATGTTATAGCATAATATCATTATTAGCATATTATACTGTATGATGTTATAGCATAATGTCATTATTAGCATATTATACTGTATGATGTTATAGCATAATGTCATTATTAGCATATTATACTGTATGTTATAGCATAATATTATTAGCATATTATACTGTATGATGTTATAGCATAATATCATTATTAGCATATTATACTGTATGTTATAGCATAATATCATTATTAACATATTATACTGTATGATGTTATAGCATAATATCATTATTAGCATATTATACTGTATGTTATAGCATAATATCATTATTAGCATATTATACTGTATGATGTTATAGCATAATATCATTATTAGCATATTGTACTGTATGATATAGCATAATATCATTATTAGCATATTGTACTGTATGATATAGCATAATATCATTATTAGCATATTGTACTGTATGTTATAGCATAATATCATTATTAGCATATTATACTGTATGATCAGCCTGGGTGTGCCCATACTGCCTATGACGCTGCATTTTCATTTCGCGAGCAAGTCAGTCTGGCCAAGCTGCCTGTCTACACCGTTTCTGCTCCGGCAAGAATATGGGGCCAATGAAAATCGAGCATTTCAAAATGGCAATGACGCGGTAGTTTGGCGACCGGAAATCTATCTCAGTCACTGTCAAAATGGCGAATGTGGAGCAAACGCAAGATTTCAATGCAGCTGTAGCTGCTGTTTTGGACGAATTCAAAGGGAAGTTCTCTCTGAAAATAGAGCAAAGGGCAGCCCTTGAAGCATTTGTTGCAGAAAAGGACGTTTTCGCAATGCTACCGACAGGCTTCGGTAAAAGTTTAATTTAGCAATTAGCCCCACTGGTAGCCAAGTCGATTGGGCTTTGTGAGAACGCTGTTGTTGTGGTCATTTCGCCTTTGATCACACTGATTCGTTTTTCGAATATCAATATTAAATGACCAACACCACCCACTCTCATGTTTACCTCACAAGTCCGACAAAAATCATTTAACGCCATTTCTATATGACTACAGGCTACTACTACTTTTTGTTTGGATCAAGCAGTTTCTTTCGCTGGGTATACGGAAGAGGGGTGTGATTGGTTGAATCTTCGTCCAGTAGCAAACAGAGGCATTTGAAAGAGGCGGGTTAAGCCCGCCTTCTGAGAAATAGGTTTACAAGACAGCTTGGCCAGACCAATGCTCACAGAGCATTGACAAGTCGCGATAGCCAGGCTAATTTCATGGCCAATACAGGTAATAAATATCACATGAAATTAAAACCAACAATGAAATAAATAAATAAATACATTAAATACGTTTGTACATATCAATGCACTTCTAAAAGTTTAAAACCTTTAAAGGTGGGACCTTGTTAAAAATATCTAGCATGGTGCCTTCTCTAAAAAACTTCTGCCTTTTTATTCTAAGAGCAGGGCAAGAAAAAATGTGCTTAATTGATAAGAGATCATCACAAAGATCGCAAAGTGGAGGTTCACCTCCAGTTAACAGAAAACCATGAGTCAGTCTAGAATGTCCAATTCTACACCACCTTGTGTAGACAACTTGGTCATGTCTGCATGAAAATGACTGAATAGTCACTTGTTTCACATTAGTGCATATTTCTTTCAGCTTGTTGCCCACACAGTTAGTCCATTCAGCTTGCCATTTGTCACTTATGTAGGAAGAAAGAACAGGTCTGATATCAGAGACAGGGATTTGGCATTCAGAAATCTCTTCATTCAGGGCTCCTTTAGCAGCATTATCTGCCTTTTCTTTACCAGTCAAGCCCACATGGCCAGGGACCCAACAAAAAATAATGTCCATGTTGATTTTAGTTAGGTATTCCACTTTTTTAAGTATGTTGACAATAAGAGGGTAGTCAGTCTTTAAAAAATCCAATGCCTGAAGGCATGATCTAGAGTCTGTGCAAATCAAGGCTTTTTGCAGTTTGAACTCTTCAATGTAGTCAAGACTTAAGAGCAAGGCTTGGGCTTGGGCTGTAAAAATTGAGCACAGATTTGGAATGCGTATTCCACATTGATTAGAGGCGACTACCATTGCTGAGGACACACAAGTATCAGTTTTTGAGCCATCAGTATAGATCGGAGTGTGCAAAGGGAAGCACTGTCTTACATCAAGGAAGAAACTCTGGTATTCGTTTGGGTGTGTGTTAGATTTCTTTCTGTGACTCATGTCCTGCACAATTACAGGTTTTCTCAAGGTCCAAGGGGAAATGGAAAAGAGGGGAGAGGATGTTAGTCCGTTTAGATCAACATTCAAATCCACAAGGAGAGGTTTCATTCTTAATCCAAAAGGTCTGATAGGCCGAGGTCCAAATACTGTGGCTGAAAGACAGTGGGGTATGCCGGGTTATCTCTGTTCCCTCTGATTTTGACTGCATATTGAAGTGCAAGTTTCAAGCGCCGCAATTTAAGGGATGGTTCTCTTGCTACCACATAAAGACTCTGCACTGGGGAGGTTCTAAAGGCCCCTAGTGCCAATCTTAAACCTTGATGATAAACAGTATCCAGCATCATAGTGTAAGATTTTCTTGCTGATCCATAGATAATACTGCCATAATCCAAACGGGATCTCACAAGTGCTCTATACAGGCGTAGCAGTACAGTACACTCTGCCCCCCACTTTGTCTTTGCCAGTACTTTTAAAATGTCCAAAGTTTTAAAACATCTCTTCTTAACCCTTTTACTGCCAAAGTCGCAAAATTGTGACAGGACGCGATACTGAATAAAACAGCCTGTTGTGTCAAGTAGAGTGTTTAATGTTGTTAAACCTCCTGTCCACTAGTTGGCAGACATGTCGTACTTCATTCCTAACTCAGAATGACGACTTCCTACAATGTATTTTTTTCGAGAAATGTCCATTGAAACTCTATGGGATTTAGCGGAGCCAGTGTGATAGTGAGCTATTGTTGAGCTAGCAATTTAGTTTTAATATATTGGATTTACGCCAAAATGGAAAACAAAAAACTGTCTTGTGATAATGTCTTAGGTCTACTGTTCGCAGATTCTGATTCTGAAGGTGAATATATGTCTTCAGAAGACGACGATCTGTCGTTTGGTGACGCGACTCGGCTGTGCCTTTCAATGGCGTGGCTGAGCAAAGCAACAGTGCACAAGCAGACACTCCCAACCCTTTCCCTCACACAGATGAAGGTGACACAAATGGACACGGTGGTATTGTTCATAGGGGGGTTGGGGGGACGTGCAGCGTCCGTTGGGGAGGGAGAGGGAGAGGCAGACTTTGCTTGGTGACTGCTCCACTTGCAGGTGCAAATGCTAATGACGAAGGGTGGGTCCATTTGCGGAATGATGTTGACGAACTTTGCCGATTGGGTACAAGTGGGGACAGATAATTGAGTGATGATAATTCTGCCCTAAATTTCCTCTCCCTATTCTGTCATGCCACAGCCTTTTCAAACTTAGATGTCATGTTAGGCCTGCAGACAAGAAAATCTGCCTAGTGTTTACATGCGTTTGTTATTATATGGCCCTATATTAGCTATAATGTACACTGGTGGTTTAAAATATATGGTGTTTCTGACCATACAGTAAGTGTACAACATAAATATAGATGGGAGGGTAGCAAACTTTCTGAAATAATTTTAATATTAATTCAAAATACTCAGAAATTACTGAAAATTTCCAAAATTCAAGATGGCCGCCACCCTGTGACATCACAATATGCAAATTAGATGGGTAAATTTACTCCAAATATAAACTTTAGGTCTTCCCCAATATTTGTCTCATTTACAGACAGGTTCTATCTGTTACCACTATCAAGCTACAGCCTTTTGAACTGTAGATGTCAAAATCCAGCATTTTTTGGAAAAAAACCCTGGCAGTTAAAGGGTTAAGAGTCTTCATATGTGGAATAAAGGATAATTTATTGTCAAGTATCAGACCAAGGAACTTAACCTCTTTCACAACTTGAATTGCGGCACATTCCATATACAGCAATGGGTCATGATGTAAAGCTGGAAGCTGGCAAAAATGCGTGCAAACAGTCTTGGTCTTAGAGAATTTGAATCCATTTTCAATGGACCAAGTGCTGATCTTATTTAGCTGGAGTTTAGCTGGAGAACACAGCTGGAGTTGCCTTTCGATTATACTCATATATTTCCCTCTATAGCAAATACAGAGGTCGTCAACATACAGGCTGCAGAAAAGATTTGGGTTGAGAGGATGCTTCCCTGAAGAACTCCTTGTTCTTGCAAGTGTGGTGTTGAAAACGTTATACCTAATTGAACTGAAAAAATCTATTAGACAAAAAATTGGAGATAAAAATGGGCAGACGACCTCTGAACCCCATGTAGTGCAGGTCCTTAAAATACCATATTTCCAAGTAGTATCGTATGCCTTTTCAAGGTCAAAAAACACTGCTATTACATGTTCCTTTCTGACAAATCCATCCCGTATATAGGCCTCCAATCTAATAAGATGGTCCATGGTGCTCTTTCCTTGCCTGAAGCCATATTGGAATGCACTCAAATGACGTTCTGATTCAAGCATCCACACAAGTCTTTTATTGACCATTCTTTCCATAGTTTTACATAGGCAGCTGGTTAACGCAATAGGACGGTAGTTGGTGGGATCAGTATGATCTTTGCCGGGTTTTGGAATGGGAATCACAAATGCTTTCTTCCAGGACTCAGGTACTGTTCCTGATTCCCAAATCACATTTAATATTGCGAGGAGATGGACTAGCACAGTGGACGGTAAGTGTTTTAAGAATTGATAATGAATCATATCAGGGCCCACTGCAGTGTCATGACAGTTTCTTATGGCACATAGGAGTTCATCCATAGAGAATGGCTGGTTGTATGGTTCGGTGTTGTCTGATGAGAAATTCAGGGCTTTTGCCTCCTCCTTTCTGTGCATGGCTTGAAATTCAGGATTGCAGTTTTCCACAGAGGAATTCTTTTCAAATGTCTCTGTAAGTTTATCAGCTATATCTTGCTTGGATGTCAAAAGACCAGTGTGACATTTTAGATGTTGAACTCTTGCAGTTCCCCCTTTAGTTTTCATCTTTCTAATAAAACCCCAGACCTTTTTTGAGGATGCATCCCTTGTAAGGCTTGAAACACACCATCTCCAGCTTTGTGATTTTGCATCATTGATAGTTCTCTGTGCTAGGGCTCGTGAAATTTTCAATCTGGTGAGATTTGCTGTTGTTGGGTGCTTGTTGAACACCCTCTCTTAAAATCTCCTAAAAACATATATGGGGGAGGCAGTTGTGCCATTAAATTGTCCAGGTCCTGCAAGGTTACTGTGACATCAGGTGGAATATAGATTGAACACAAGGTAACTACCTTATAAAGTGTTAGTCGCACTGCAACTACTTGTAGATGGGTAGTGACTACAAGATGACTATGAAATATGTCATTTCGCACTAATATAGCTGCCCCACCAGAGGGACGCTGAACATTTGGACCATAAGCATTAAACATTGAGTAATTCTTTAAAGTCATAGTGTGGCTCTGAGATAGGTGTGTCTCTTGAAGGCAGAAGGCAAGAGGATTAAAAAGAGCAGCTAGTTGCTGCAGCTCAGAAAAATTAGCTTTAAAACCACGACAGTTCCATTGAATAATATGGCTGGTTATGGTCATGTGGGGAAGATTGGAACAGGACCTTTGCTCCTACTTTTGGGGGAGGAGCTTCGGCTGCGATGGGTTGAGGGTTCCTTCATTTCCACATCCATAGAATTTCCATTCCTGCCTTGACTCGATTTAGGTTGGGAAGAATTAGTAGTTGATTTCTTTTTCTCTTTTGGTGGTTGGGATGGTTCCAACATGACCGAAGTTTGGCTGGCAGAAGACTGGGAGCTTGTTTTGTTTTTACTGGAGGTTGATGATGGATTTATTTCCATTGATCCATTGATCAACTGTGGTTTGTCCTTATTCATCCAGCTGAAGTCTGTTTGACAGTCAATTGTCTTCATTTACAACAGAGGCAAAGGACTGCTGGAACTTGTATGCAGAAAACCCTTCCACCTCTTTCCTTGCTTGCGGATAACTTATTTTCTTTGTGACCCTAATCCGTTGAATTTCTTTTTCTTTAATCCAGACAGGGCAGTCCTTCGATGAGGCTGGATGGTTCCCTTGGCAATTGCAGCACTTGGGTGGTCTTGTACAAATCAATTCATGCCCATCTTCACCACATGTATAGCAAACTGGTTCATTTTTACAATTTGAAGAGCCATGGCCAGCTAAAACATCTCCACTTTGTCCACTTGTACCCTTAAATATACGATTATTGCCTTTGCAACTGTTCAGATGGGGATGAGGGAAGGCGCGCACTGGGACTCCCCCTAAACTGTTGCAGTGTAGTAGATTATCAGCATGGGATTTTTTAGAGCATTCAATCAAAATTTGACCAGATATCATTTTTTTAACATCCTTCACAGTCCCCGCTATTCCTGAAATTCCTTTCTGAATTGCAAAAGGGGACAACTTAGAGGGGGCCATGTCTGGCGTCACAGATTCCAAAACTATAAATTTAGGCCAGGTATTTGTTTTGGAGGAGTAAATCAAAGCCATTTCAGAAGCGTCATCCGAGTGTCGATCCATGAATCTTTTCTTTTGGGGTTGATAAGTAGCCATATTTGTATTGAAACATTCATCGTCTCTGCTCCTCACGCTCCTCGGAGCCCAACTAGGGGATGCACAGAGCTGCGGTTCTCCACCAGATGTACACCAAGGATACAGCGACGGTATACTCGAGTGAATTAAACAAAAAAGTTCATATCACATGATTGACCCTCTGCCAAAGTCTCTGGAAAAAAATAAAAGCATGGTCCCAAAAATGTTCCAGAGAACTTTGACCAGCTGATTGATTGGATCGGGCCCTTCCAAACTCTCGTCTAGGTGAAGTAGGAGCCAAAGCACTGTGTTGGATGTGTGGAAGCCGCAACAAGCCACATTCCTCAAGTGCCAGGCGTTCTTCCTCCACCGACACGGGAAGCAACTCACGGCAAACAAGTCACTCCATTTGTCGCCTCTTACGAACAGCAAGGGGGTGCTGGGGACCTATTCTACCCCGGGTCCCCACGGGGGGTGTGTTTGTGTGTGTGTGTGCCAGGGCCTGTGTGTGTGTGTGTGTGTGTGTGCCAGGGCCTGTGTGTGTGTGTGTGTGTGCCAGGGCCTGTGTGTGTGTATTTGTGCGCCAGGGCCTATGTGTCTGTGTGTGTGTGCCTGTGTGTGCCTGTGTGTGTGTGTGTGTGTGTGTGTGTGTGTGTGTTTTGCAGGTGTTTGTGATGAACACTGGTGTGTATGGAAGAACACTGTGATTGGTTGGTGAAGACGGTGGTGTGCTGTGATTGGCTGGTGAAGACAGCAATGTGCTGTGATTGGCTGGTGAGGACAGCAGTGTGCTGTGATTGGCTGGTGAGGACAGCAGTATGCTCTGATTGGCTGGTGAGGACAGCAGTATGCTCTGATTGGCTGGTGAGGACAGCAGTATGCTCTGATTGGCTGGTGAGGACAAGAGTGTGCTGTGATTGGCTAACGGTACCTTTAGTGGTGATGATGTTGCTCAAATCCAACTCCGCCAACTCCCGAGCCTCTTCCCTCTTCAGACGAGCCCTCTTACACTTCTCAATACTGGGGTTCCCTACACACACACACACACACACACACACACACTTCAGGCGAGCCCTCTTAAGCTAGGTGTATACTCGCCGCATGCAGAAGTGCGCGCGCAAAAGTGACGTCACAGCGCCGCACGCCCATATATACTTCATTCGACACACACGGCAATCTTCTCCTCGTCAGAGGTGTCAAATGCCACAGTAGTTCGGGAACCTTGCGTGTCAGAGGAGTGAAACATGACTGAATTGCAGGTTTACATCATGATTTGGGAATTAAACTGGATAAATCCGAAAAGGTTTGAGTCAGTGTGTATATTTACAGTGTTTTCAGCTTTATAAGACCTTATGAGTGATGATAGGATAAGGCAAAAAGTTAGCTTAATAAACAAACTGCAGGTTTGCACCTAAGTTGGTTTGTGGATAAAACTGAACAAAATCCTAAACGTTTTTAGTCAGTGTTTGTATTTCTTGTGAGTTTCCAGTAATATTAGCTGATTTGTAGCAATTTAAATACATGTTTAGGCTGGTAGTTACTAGGCTAAAGTTAGCTGAAACCAGACTAGCCATTGCCTATTGTTTTCAATGGGGCTGCCGCGCGCAAGTTACAAAAAATCGGAGGTGCAGACACGGCAACTATGCGCTTGAGAACGCCGTGCCAGATGTGCACTGACGTCATTTTGACGTCACTTTTGCGCGCGCACCACTGCGCACGGCGAGTACATCCAGGCCTTTACACTTCTCAATACTGGGGTTCCCTACACACACACACACACACACACACACACACATCAGATGAGCCCTCTTACACTTCTCAATACTGGGGTTCCCTACACACACACACACACACACACACACACACACACACACACACACACACACACACACACACTTCAGATGAGCCCTCTTACACTTCTCAATACTGGGGTTCCCTACACACACACACACACACACACACACACACACACACACATCAGATGAGCCCTCTTACACTTCTCAATACTGGGGTTCCCTACACACACACACACACACACACACACACACACACACACACACTTCAGATGAGCCCTCTTACACTTCTCAATACTGGGGTTCCCTACACACACACACACACACACACACACACACACACACACACACACACACACACACACACACACACACACTTCAGATGAGCCCTCTTACACTTCTCAATACTGGGGTTCCCTACACACACACACACACACACTTCAGAAGAGCCCTCTTACACTTCTCAATACTGGGGTTCCCTACACACACACACACACACACACACACACACACACACACACACTTCAGAAGAGCCCTCTTACACTTCTCAATACTGGGGTTCCCTACACACACACACACACACACACACACACACCTTCTACCCCGAGTGCGTGCAGCTCTCTCCGGAGTGTCTCCAGTTTGGCCTTCACACACACACACACACACCTTCTACCCCGAGTGCGTGCAGCTCTTTCCGGAGTGTCTCTAGTTTGGCCTTCACACACACACACACACACACACCTTCTACCCCGAGTGCGTGCAGCTCTTTCCGGAGTGTCTCTAGTTTGGCCTTCACACACACACACACACACACACACACCTTCTACCCCGAGTGCGTGCAGCTCTCTCCGGAGTGTCTCCAGTTTGGCCTTTTTGGAGCGACAGCCTTCCAGCAGTTTCTTGTAGTTCCGCCGCACACCACAGAGGGCGATGTAGCGCTTCAGCCGAGACACCGCCTTGTCCTCCTGGGAACACACACACACTGTCACAGTCACACACACACACTCTCACACACACACTCTCACACACACACTCTCACACACACACTCTCACACACACACACACCTGACGTACCTTTTGCTCTTCGCCATCTTCCTCTCTCGTCCTCCTCTTCCTCTGCTCACCACTCCTCTTCCTCTCCTTAGACCCCGCCCCCTTCCCCGTGCTCTTCTTTGGCTCCGCCCCTGATGTTGTCTTCCTCCCGCCCTCCTCCTCCTCCAATGACGGCAAAGAGGAGGAGTCAGAATCCACATACGGCCCCGCCCCCTCCTTGCTTCCTGTAGAGGAGACATTAGGGGTTACACACACACACCCACACACAACTTTATCACACATACACTCACACACTCTCTCCCCACACACACAAATCACACACACACACCCACACACAACTTTATCACACATACACTCACACACTCTCTCCCCACACACACAAATCACACACAGACACGCACAGAGATACACACACACACACACACCTTTTCTTGCAGGCGTTTCTTCATCAGATGACTCCTCCTCTTCCTCAGTCTTCTTCCTCATCCCGCCCTCCTCCTGTGATTGGTTCTTCTCGCCATTCTTGCTGCCCATTGGCTGTTTGGCCTTCTCCTCTGCTGTCCCACAATCCCCTTCTTCCTCACTTGATGTCTTCATCACTCCATCTTCCTCCTCCTCACTGGATGCGTGTTCTGCCGTCTTTCTCTCCCTCTTCACCTTCCTCTGTATCTCTTCATCATCGCTCTCTTCCTCTTCCTCATCTACACACACACACCCACACGCATACACACACACGCATATCAAAACTTACTTTTCTTGTGAACCGTTTATTACAGCGAGTGGTCACGAGCCCCACTGGAGAGCTTTAATGTGACACATGATGAGATGCCTGTGAATAAACAGCCTATACATGCGGAGACATCTAGTGTTCACCCTGTGAATAAACAGCCTATACATGCGGAGACATCTAGTGTTCACCCTGTGAATAAACAGCCTATACATGCGGAGACATCTAGTGTTCACCCTGTGAATAAACAGCCTATACATGCGGAGACATCTAGTGTTCACCCTGTGAATAAACAGCCTATACATGCGGAGACATCTAGTGTTCACCCTGTGAATAAACAGCCTAGACATGCGGAGACATCTAGTGTTCACCCTGTGAATAAACAGCCTATACATGCGGAGACATCTAGTGTTCACCCTGTGAATAAACAGCCTATACATGCGGAGACATCTAGTGTTCACCCTGTGAATAAACAGCCTATACATGCGGAGACATCTAGTGTTCACCCTGTGAATAAACAGCCTATATATGCTGAGACATGTAGGGTTCACCCTGTGAATAAACAGCCTATACATGCTGAGACATCTAGTGTTCACCCTGTGAATAAACAGCCTATACATGCGGAGACATCTAGTGTTCACCCTGTGAATAAACAGCCTATATATGCTGAGACATGTAGGGTTCACCCTGTGAATAAACAGCCTATACATGCTGAGACATCTAGTGTTCACCCTGTGAATAAACAGCCTATACATGCGGAGACATCTAGTGTTCACCCTGTGAATAACCAGCCTAGACATGCGGAGACATCTAGTGTTCACCCTGTGAATAAACAGCCTAGACATGCGGAGACATGTAGGGTTCACCCTGTGAATAAACAGCCTATACATGCGGAGACATGTAGGGTTCACCCTGTGAACTAGATGTACCGCATAGCGGTACATGGTATGACCGCCGCAGTGTATTGAAATGTGGGAACTGTTGTATGATGAGTGTGTGGTAGAGCAGTGTTGTGAGGTGAGAATTTCTGTGAAAATGATTTTCTGAAAGTGGGCATGGATGTGGGTTTTGAATGAATGACATTGTGTGTGTTTGTATAGTGTGTAGGAGTGATTTGTGAAGGCAAGAAATAGGCAAAATCAGATTTTGTACAATTACAGCGCCCCCTATGGACCAAATTGTATGGCATGTGCTGTGGTTTTAGAGGTCTTTGTGCTGACCGTGCATGATGTATTTTGTGCAGTTCCCACTTTCTCGGTCCAAGATATTGGCAGTTCAAAATCCCAATTTTTGCATTTACCCATATCACTAGGTGGCGCTATGTTTCAAGTGAGTGCCTTTGGGCTGGGTTGATACGCCTCTGTAACACCAGCATACTAACACAAAATCGTTGTCTTGGGCAAAATTGTTGCGGAGTTATTTAACAAAAACTGCTTTTCAACACCTAGCTTCGGCGATAAACATCGCCCCCTATGACAAAATGTCACAAAATTTAGTACACATGGAAAGAAAGCCGTTTAGAGATGGCATGTCAACTTTGACCAAATTTGAGCAATTAAAAGCCAAGATACGGCCATTTGAAGAATTTTAAGCTACGTGTTAAATGTTCATTGACGTGTAACTTCGGAACGGTTTATCTCAAGATAAATCCTTTGATAACTTTTTGTCAGCATTGTCTGTAGATGACATATACCAAATTTGGTGAGATTCACATGAACGGCCTATGACGAGTTCGTTCAGATTCGTTTTCGCAATATTAAAATTTCACGGAAATTGTTCTCGTTGGAAGTGGGCGTCGACCAGTGTTTTCAATGCGTGAGGGTCAACAGATTTCATGATAAAAAAAAAATAGTTGTAAACGTAAGCATTCTCTAGATAATAGGCAAAATGACATTTTCTACAATTACAGCGCCCCCTATGGACCAAATTTTATGGCATGTTCTGTGGTGTTAGAGGTCTTTGTGGTGATTGTGCATGACGTATTTTGCGCAGTTCCCACCTTCTCGGTCCAAGATATTAGCAACTCAAAATCCTAATTTTTGCATTTACCCTTATCACTAGGTGGCGCTATGCTTCAAGTGAGAGTTTATGGGCTGGGTCGATACATCTCTGTAACACCAACATACTAACACAAAATCGTTGTCTTGGGCAAAATTGTTGATAAGTTTTTTAACAAAAACTGTTTTTTGACACCTAGCTTCGCCAATAAACATCGCCCCCTATGACGAAATGTCACAAAATTTAGTACACATAAAAAGAAAGCTGTTTAGAGATGGCATGTCAACTTTGACCAAATTTGAGCAATTAAAAGCCAAGATACGGCCATTTAAAGATTTTTAAGCTACGTGTTAAATGGTCATTGACGTATAACTTCGGAACGGTTTATCTCAAGATAAATCCTTTGATAACTTTTTGTCAGCATTGTCTGTAGATGACATAAACCAAATTTGGTGAGATTCACATGAACGGCCTATGACGAGTTCGTTCAGATTCGTTTCCGCAATATTAAAATTTCACGGAAATTGTTTTCGTTGGAAGTGGGCGTCGACCAGTGTTTTCAATGTGCGAGGGTCAATAGATTTCACGATAAAAAAGAAATTGTTGTAAACATAAGCATTCTCTAGATAATAGGCAAAATGACATTTTCTACAATTACAGCGCCCCCTATGGACTACATTTTATGGCATGTTCTGTGGTGTTAGAGGTCTTTGTTGTGATCGTGCATGACGTATTTTGTGCAGTTCCCACCTTCTCGGTCAAAGATATTGGCAACTTAAAATCCCAATTTTTACATTTACCCATATCACTAGGTGGCGCTATGCTTCAAGTGAGAGTTTATGGGCTGGGTCAATACATCTCTGTAACACCGACATACTAACACAAAATCGTTGTCTTGGGCAAAATTGTTGACGAGTTATTTAACAAAAACTGTTTTTTGACACCTAGCTTCGCCAATAAACATCGCCCCCTATGACAAAATGTCACAAAATTTAGTACACATAAAAAGAAAGTTGTTTAGAGATGGCATGTCAACTTTGACCAAATTTGAGCAATTAAAAGCCAAGATACGGCAATTTGAAGATTTTTAAGCTACGTGTTAAATGTTCATTGACGTGTAACTTCGGAACGGTTTATCTCAAGATAAATCCTTTGATAACTTTTTGTCAGCATTGTCTGTAGATGACATATACCAAATTTGGTGAGATTCACATGAACGGCCTATGACGAGTTCGTTCAAATCCGTTTTCGCAATATTAAAATTTCACGGAAATTGTTTTCGTTGGAAGTGGGCGTCGACCAGTGTTTTCAATGCGTGAGGGTCAATAGATTTCACAATAAAAAAAAAATTGTTGTAAACATAAGCATTGTCTAGATAATAGGCAAAATGACATTTTCTACAATTACAGCGCCCCCTATGGACCAAATTTTATGGCATGTTCTGTGGTGTTAGAGGTCTTTGTGGTGATTGTGCATGACGTATTTTGCGCAGTTCCCACCTTCTCGGTCCAAGATATTGGCAACTCAAAATCCCAATTTTTGCATTCACTCATATCACTAGGTGGCGCTACGCTTCAAGTGAGCGTTTATTGGCTGGGTCGATACATCTCTGTAACACCGACATACTAACGCAAAATCGTTGTCTTGGGCAAAATTGTTGGCGAGTTATTTAACAAAAACTGTTTTTTGACACCTAGCTTCGCCAATAAACATCGCCCCCTATGACGAAATGTCACAAAATTTAGTACACATGAAAAGAAATCTGTTTAGAGATGGAATGTCAACTTTGACCAAATTTGAGCAATTATTAGCCAAGATACGGCCATTTGAAAAATTTTAAGCTACGTGTTAAATGTTCATTGACGTGTAACTTCGGAACGGTTTATCTCAAGATAAATCCTTTGATAACTTTTTGTCAGCATTGTCTGTAGATGACATATACCAAATTTGGTGAGATTCACATGAACGGCCTATGACGAGTTCGTTCAGATTCGTTTTCGCAATATTAAAATTTCACGGAATTTTTTTTCGTTGGAAGTGGGCGTCGACCAGTGTTTTCAATGCGTGAGGGTCAATAGATTTCACGATAAAAAAAAAAATGTTGTAAACGTAAGCATTGTCTAGATAATAGGCAAAATGACATTTTCTACAATTACAGCGCCCCCTATGGACCAAATTTTATGGCATGTTCTGTGGTGTTAGAGGTCTTTGTGGTGATCGTGCATAACGTATTTTGCGCAGTTCCCACCTTCTCGGTCCAAGATATTGGCAACTCAAAATCCCAATTTTTGCATTTACCCTTTTCACTAGGTGGCGCTATGCTTCAAGTGAGAGTTTATGGGCTGGGTCGATACGTCTCTGTAACACCGACATATCACAAAAATTTCATGTCGTTGGGTGAAACGTTCATTGAGTTATTCAGCAAAAACTTTTGCCGGTCTCCCCCTCTTTGACGGACCGACGAAACCGTTGACGGAAAATTGCTGAAAAAAAAAAAAAAAAAAAAAAAAAGGGAAAACGCGGCAACACTATAATGACTATAATGACCGCTATCGCTAGCTTCGCTAGCGGCGGTCATAATAAACAGCCTATACATGCTGAGACATCTAGAATGAACTCGTCATAGGCTGTATATGTGAATCTCACCAAATTTGGTATATGTCATCTACAGACAATGCTGACAAAAAGTTATCAAAGGATTTATCTTGAGATAAACCATTCCGAAGTTACACGTCAATGAACAAATAACACGTAGCTTAAAATTCTTCAAATGTCCATATCTTGGCTTTTAATTGCTCAAATGTGGTCAAAGTTGACATCCCCAACCCCCCAATCGCCCCCCTCAACCCCCCCAAACCCCCAATGCTGAGACATGTAGGCTTCATCCTGTGAATAAACAGCCTATACATGCGGAGACATGTGGGGTTCACCCTGTGAATAAACAGCCTATACACAATGAGAGGTGTGACAATGCAGTGGAATAAATAGCCCATACACATCACAGTGTTTTCATATGGGAGGAAGGTAGGCTCTGATTGGCTGAGAAAGGCAGACTCTAATTGGCTGGAAAAGGTAGGCTCTGATTGGCTGGGAAAGGTCGGCTCTGATTGGCTGGGAAAGGTCGGCTCTGATTGGCTGGGAAAGGCATACGCATACTGTGATTGGCTGAGGTTGCACATGTTTATGGCCCCCAACCGCCCCCTCAACCCCTCCAGGTTTCTCCCACTACAGAGATCCCCCCAACCCCCCAATCGCACCCCCCCAACCCCCCCATCGCCCCCCTCAACCCCCCCTAGGGTTTCTCCCACTACTGAGATCCCCCCCAACCCCCCCAGAGTACCTGGTCCAAACTTCTTCATCTTGGCCACTGGCGTCTCCTCCTCCTCACCCTCCTCCTCATCCGCTCTCTTGCGTTTGGAGTGTGTGTGTGCAGGCTCCGTTTCTCCCGTTGTCGCTCGCTCAGACTGCTTACCCTCCTCCTGCAGGTCCTACACACACACACACACACACACACAGTTTCTCCATGACAGAATCACTCCTGCTGTGTGTGTATGTGTCTGCATGTGCATGTGTGTGTGTGTGTCTGCATGTGCATGTGCCTGCATGTGCATGTGTGTGTGTGTGTGTCTGCATGTGTGTGTGTGTGTGTGTCTGCATGTGCATGTGCATGTGTGTGTGTGTGTGTCTGCATGTGCATGTGCATGTGTGTGTGTGTGTCTGCATGTGCATGTGCATGTGTGTGTGTGTGTGTGTCTGCATGTGCATGTGTGTGTGTGTGTGTGTCTGCATGTGCGTGTGTCTGCATGTGCATGTGTGTGTATGTCTGCATGTGCATGTGCGTGTGTGTCTGCATGTGCATGTGTGTGTGTGTCTGCATGTGTGTGTGTGTCTGCATGTGCGTGTGTGTGTGTCTGCATGTGCATGTGTGTGTGTGTGTCTGCATGTGCATGTGCATGTGTGTGTGTGTGTGTCTGCATGTGCATGTGCATGTGCATGTGCGTGTGTGTGTGTGTCTGCATGTGCATGTGTGTGTGTGTCTGCATGTGCATGTGTGTGTGTGTGTCTGCATGTGCATGTGTGTGTGTCTGCATGTGTGTGTGTGTCTGCATATGCATGTGTGTGTGTGTGTGTGTATGTCTGTCTTAGACTTGTTAAACCTAGCTCAGCCCCCTCTACCCACCTTCATGAGAAGCCCCGCCCCTTTGATTGGCTTCCTGTTGAGAAGCCCCACCCATTTGCTCTGCTTCATGTTGAAAAGCCCCGCCCCTTCAAGTTACACCCACCCCTTCGCCCACCTTCATGCAGACATGCCCCGCCCCAACCTCCGTATCGAGTAGCCCCGCCCCATATCCGCCTCCACATCGAGTAGCCCCACCCCCTACGCCCCGCCCCTATGTCCATAGCCCCGCCCCTATGTCGACTCCCCATGTCGAGTAGCCCCGCCCAATACCCACCTCCGTATCTAATAGCCCCGCCCCTTATCCACCTCCACATCGAGTAGCCCCACCCCCTACGCCCCGCCCCTATGTCCATAGCCCCTCCCCTATGTCGACTCCCCATGTCGAGTAGCCCCGCCCAATACCCACCTCCATATCGAGTAGCTCCACCCCTATGTCCCTAGGCCACCCCCCCCCATATCCACCTCCATATCACGCAGCTCCGCCCCTGTACCCACCTCCATATTGAGTAGCTCCGCCTCCACCACGCGCCTCAGTAGCTGCCGCTGATCCACAGTAAGTTCGGCCCCGCCCACATGCTTTAGGTACCGCCTCCGCAAGATGCTTAGACTCAGGGTTCTGCTCACAAACACACACACACATAAACAAACACAAAAAAAGATCATATGCTATGGGGTGGGCTCAAAAATGAGCCCAGATAGAATCGATGTGTTTTATGCAACAAACTGAAGTGATTTCATTTATTTTTTATAAGAGCTGATTATTTTATCATATTTTGGTCAACACAAACATGATTGGATGTTCATCTTGTAGTATTAACATCAGCTAGCTAGGTAGGTGTTCGTTGTCTTTTTGCCCAGTTCCTCTCAAAAATGTAGTGTTTTTGCAAAGCCTTTGATCTTCACGTTATGCAGTGTGCAAAACTCCTCTCTTTCAACTCTTGACTACTGGTGTTAATATATATAATATATATAATATAATATATACTGGTGTTAATATATACGCATTTATCTGAATGCACCGATTCCCGTCCAGACACGGTTTGCTACTTAGAAAGTAGGTGAATCGGATGATGATGACGTACTTTATGAGGACACGCCATCAAACAACACTAACTCCATTATATGCCTCAAACAACACTAACTCCATACGCCATCAAACAACACTAACTCCATTATATGCCTCAAACAACACTAACTCCATTATACGCCTCAAACAACACTAACTCCATACGCCATCAAACAACACTAACTCCATTATATGCCTCAAACAACACTAACTCCATACGCCATCAAACAACACTAACTCCATTATATGCCTCAAACAACACTAACTCCATACGCCATCAAACAACACTAACTCCATTATATGCCTCAAACAACACTAACTCCATACGCCATCAAACAACACTAACTCCATTATACGCCATCAAACAACACTAACTCCATTATATGCCTCAAACAACACTAACTCCATTATATGCCTCAAACAACACTAACTCCATACGCCATCAAACAACACTAACTCCATTATATGCCATTGTTACGCCCCACTATTGGATGGCCCTACTGGGGCGAACAACAAACCTACCATTGACCCAAGTGACACACAAAACACCTTTGAAAGCAACCCAACCAGTGGGATTTATTACATTAACACATAAGACAAAGACATCAACACAAAGTCCAAATATTAATACACAGACAATCCCAGGTTGAGAGGCAACAGCCAGCAGCCAGCAGTCCCACACCAAAAGCCTCTTCTTGGCAGCAGGAACCAGGTGGTTTTAAAGCAGTCCTTGATGACCCGGCCAGGTGCTTCTAATCAGCTTAATTCCATCACATGACCATCTGAGCAGGTAGCAGGTGTGGAGAGACAGAGGGACAAACAGCAAGAGAGACACAAAGCACATAGAGCCGTAACAGCTATCAAACAACACTAACTCCATTATACGCCATCAAACAACACTAACTCCATTATACGCCATCAAACAACACTAACTCCATTACACGCCATCAAACAACACTAACTCCATTACACGCCATCAAACAACACTAACTCCATTATACGCCATCAAACAACACTAACTCCATTATACGCCATCAAACACTAACTCCATTATACGCTATCAAACACTAACTCCATTATACGCCATCAAACACTAACTCCATTACACGGCATCAAACACTAACTCCATTATACGCCATCAAACAACACTAACTCCATTACACGGCATCAAACACTAACTCCATTATACGCCATCAAACAACACTAAGTCCATTATACGCCATTAAACAACACTAACTCCATGAGGACACGCCATCAAACAACACTAACTCCATTATATGCCTCAAACAACACTAACTCCATACGCCATCAAACAACACTAACTCCATTATACGCCATCAAACAACACTAAGTCCATTATACGCCATCAAACAACACTAACTTCATGAGGACACGCCATCAAACAACACTAACTCCATTATATGCCTCAAACAACACTAACTCCATACGCCATCAAACACTAACTCCATTATACGCCATCAAACAACACTAACTCCATTATACGCCATCAAACACTAACTCCATTATATGCCATCAAACAACACTAACTCCATTATACGCCATCAAACAACACTAACTCCATTATACGCCATCAAACACTAACTCCATTATATGCCATCAAACAACACTAACTCCATTATACGCCATCAAACAACACTAAGTCCATTATACGCCATCAAACAACACTAACTCCATGAGGACACGCCATCAAACAACACTAACTCCATTATATGCCTCAAACAACACTAACTCCATACGCCATCAAACACTAACTCCATTATACGCCATCAAACAACACTAACTCCATTATACGCCATCAAACACTAACTCCATTATACGCCATCAAACAACACTAACTCCATTATACGCCATCAAACACTAACTCCATTATACGCCATCAAACAACACTAACTCCATTATACGCCATCAAACACTAACTCCATTACACGCCATCAAACAATACTAACTCCTGAGCTCATTTGACTTCATCCATATATTTCATCACACAAAAGTCAGCATGTGAAAAATAGGTTTATGTTATTGTTACGGCTGTATGTATTGTCTGTATGTTCCCAGTGCTGTTTGTCGCTCTGCTTCTCCCATACCTGCTCAGGAGAGCCAGCTGATTGACCTGAGTAGGAGCACCTGGTCACGTGATCAAGTACTACTTAGGAGCACCTGGTTCCTGCTGCCAAGGGGAGGCTTCTCTCTTGCCTCTCTGCTTGGGACTGTCTGTGTTATGATTTGGACTTTGTATTATGTCTTTGTCTTATGTGTTAATGTAATAAATCCCACTGGTTGGGTTGCTTTTAAAAGGTGTTTTGGTTTTACTTAGGTCAGTGGTGGCTTTGTTGTTCGCCCCAGTAGGGCCATCTAATAGTGGGGCGTAACAAATGGGGGCTCGAGTCCGGGATTGAACACCCATTAGGTAATGTATGTGTGTGTGAATTTGTGTAGCTGTGGACCTTAGCGTACAGTAACTTTGGTGTGACCTTTTGTGTAGTAGCTGCACTCCACATTTGGGTAGGTCACTTTTTGGTTGCAGCTTAGGTGTAAGTTGGCAACATTTGAGTAGAATTTGACTACTGTGTGGCCATTTTGTGGCGGTAGCTGCAGTCTACTTTTGGCATGGTCACTTCTGTTGCTGTTTTGTATGTCCAAATACAGCTAATTTCGTGTTGACCTTTTGTGTGGGTTGTAGTCACTCCACAGATCGGTGGATCTTTGTTTAGTGGTTGTGCTCTCCCAATTTTGTCAGGTCATTTTGTGCGTTGTTACTACTTACATCTCACAGTAACTTTTGTATGTGGTTTAAGGCCGCATGGTGTCCATTTTGTCGTGGTAGTGGCAGTTCACTTTTGTTGGGTGTTTGTGTGTTGCTGTTGGTGAATGGCAACTATGTAGCTTGTCTACTTTGTGTCGACCCTTTTGGTTTGTGTCTGTTGCACTCCACTTTTGTGTTGGTCACCTTTGTTACAGTGTTGGTGTGGGAATGTGGCAACTTGTGTCTCTTTTTGTTTGTTAACCTCATGGTGGTAGCCATTTTGTTTGTGGGAGTGGCACCCACCTGTATGGCTACCTGTTTGGCTGCTTGGTTTTCTATTCTGTTGCAGCACCCCTAATTGGCCTTTTGTGTTAAATCTTTGTTTTACCACCTTGACCCTAGTTAACACCTGTTGTCAGCGGCAGTCCCAAATTTTGTTTATTTGGAGTTTTGATGGCTTTATTTGGAGGCCTGAATGATTGGTATGGCTGGTTGGCCTGAGTGGTTGTGTGCCTTTAGTTGTAGGTCTGTGCAGAATTGTAATGTAAAGCCTTCAGTTTTGAGATTTTTGTAACTTTATTTTTGCTTTAATGTTAATTTGTGTATACACGTTTTGCACTGGCAGTTGCATGTTTCTGCACTTTTTCTAGAGCAGGTTCAGTAAGTGCAGGTTTGGAAGTTTCCCGGAAGACTCACGGTTTTTCTTTTTCGGGAGGTAGGCAAGCTCTCCACATGAGTCAGAAAGTGTGAGGCTTTCTTTGTTTTCCTGTTGTATTGTAGCCACCAGGTCTTAAGTAAACTACAACATGTATATTTCCTACAGCCTTGATTTACCCCAATTGTGAAATGTTTTTACAATGAATAAATAGCTTGATTTGTTTTATATGTTTTGTATTATGCATGTTGAATGTAATCATGTGCCACTATTTATTCATTGTTTTAAGGGTGGGGGTGTTACGGCTGTATGTATTGTCTGTATGTTCCCAGTGCTGTTTGTCCCTCTGCTTCTCCCATACCTGCTCAGGAGAGCCAGCTGATTGACCTGAGTAGGAGCACCTGGTCACGTGATCAAGTACTACTTAGGAGCACCTGGTTCCTGCTGCCAAGGGGAGGCTTTTGGTGTGGGACTGCTGGCTGTTGCTGTCGCCTCTCTGCTTGGGACTGTCTGTGTTATGATTTGGACTTTGTGTTATGTTTTTGTCTTATGTGTTAATGTAATAAATCCCACTGGTTGGGTTGCTTTTAAAGGTGTTTGGGTTTTACTTGGGTCAGTGGTGGCTTTGGTGTTCGCCCCAGTAGGGCCATCTAATAGTGGGGCGTAACAGTTATGTACACATTTTAGACTGTGATATATATTTGGAGATTTATAAAAATAAGACAATAGTTATGCGTATGTTGCTGTGTAAATATTACCTCCTGGATGATGAGGTTGCTGGCATTAGATGTGTAAAGTAACAGTTAATATAGACTTGACATTCAGAGTTGATAAAAATCAAAGGTTCCTTTGAGATTCCATAGGAAACTCCTGGCCTCATTTTGAATTCCACTTGTGGGAAAGTGGGGTAGTGTTACAAAAACTATTTAAAATGTATAAAAATAAAACATTAAAATGCTAGCTCTGCCTACCGCGGATCCACTCTTTACCAAAAGCTGCAGCACGCAGCCACACTGCTTTCTCTATGCATGCTACTGCACTAAAGGCTTGTTTTGTGTGACTGATTATGCTTTATAAGCCAATACTTTCGACATCAGTCAATAAACTCACTTTTCACACTTACACATTTTAACACTGAAATGTTGGCCCCTTTATGTTGTTGCAGAACATATCATTTAAACTGTATGCCTCGACACTGGAATAATATAAATAATAAGAGGAATAATTAATATGAACAATTAATTATGAACAATGTTTTGCTTTTAATGCTCACGGAGGTACCTTTCTTCCATAGGTTTTCAATTGTAACATGGGTAGCTGAACTGTTTCTTTTGATTGCCATCTAGTGGACAGAAGAGGTATTGGTACAAGTTTACCAGCCAAAACCAAACGGAGACAAGGTAACCCCATTCAATAGGTGACACTAGGTACAATCATCGTAAAAACAATGGTAGGTAAACCATAGGCATCGTGTTAAACAGTAGGCGAACAATTCACATGCCTAACAGTGGTGTGAAAAGGACGTATTAAAAGGTCTGTAAATGGCGTTTATGTGCACAACACCACCGTTGGTCATTATCAGAAATATTGCTGCCCTCAGCAAACTGTTAGCGGTATTGAAGTTCAACACAACATAGTCGAACATGTTCCAACAACGACCTTTCAGAAACCAGACAAAACAAAACTGCCACCACAAGTCACATCAACAGTTCGCCCGATTAAGGGCAGGTGATCACTAAAGGACTTCCATAAGCAAAGAGTTTTAAGCCATTATCGCCACAGCAACGGTGCCTTAGATGCTGTCTGTAAACATGTACACCGAGAGGTCTCTGTGAAAAGAGCTCGGCTAGCTGGCTGTTAACAGTAAGGTCATTTACACGTCTCAACTGCATATCGGTACAGAGACGCTGGTAGCAGAATTACCCGATGTCGCCCTCCCGGAGTTCCTTGCAGACAAATCTGCGAATGCTGTCTTCATCCTCCACCATCACGGACAAACTTTTCACTTCCGAACTCGATTGGCGCGCTCTGTCGCTGATTTGTGTACGTCACGACGCAGTCAACGTCGTTTAGTGACGTTTTCTTGCCGCACCAAAAAAAAAAAAAAAAAAGCAGAAATTAACTAAGTGATGTGGTGCTGCTTTTCCTCCCAGAACTTGTGTTAAACTACCAGCTAAGTAGTGTTAGTAGCTAGCCTGGTAAACCCGCCCCTCGTACTTCATTTCATATGTTGCATTGTGGTTAGAAATTAGCCGTGTTTTAGATTCCAGTCCGCCCGTCTGCACCTGGCTGCATACGTCAACGAGAATTGCTGGTCACAGCAGGGGTGGGCATTAAATGAGGAAAATAAAGTCGAACACAAATTCTAACGAGACTGAGCTCGCGCCTCCCCGATCATCGTAGCAGATGACACACAAGTCATGTGTGGAGAGGGAGGGCGGGGGTTGTAGTCCTCTACAGTCTGTGGTTGTAGTGGGGTGCACTGAGAGTTTAATTCAAGTCCAGTCTTTCTTATTGTTTAGATTAACATTGGAACAAAACGAGTTGCCCCAAAGTGCTCCACAACACAAACATGAAAACTAAGACAGCAAAACCATAAAACAAAGACCATAAGTAGGTATATGACACGAACAATGAAATAGAAATGGGATTAATAATTAAATAAATAATGGGCCGGGCTTGACAGCGTCAGATAAACCATGAGAACAAGGTAAAAATAAAGAGAAGAGATATATCTTCAAATTGGAGTACAATAACGTACACTTCAGATGACAAGTCCAGTCGGGGAGCACCGGACAATGCACGTGCACAGACGTCAGTGAACTTTTAACCAACCATGGCAAAGTAGCGTCACCGAGGAGGCGTTAGCTAGCCACTTGCAGTTGTGTGGAGGCAACTGCAAAGGTCTGTACGATTTGTCTGTAAGCGTCATGCTCCCGCGAGTTTTCGGGTCATGTGTCATGGTCGCATTGTTGTGACAACTCGTGACAACCTCACACATTTCGGGCATGTCGGACACAATTTCTAACCACAATGCAACATTTTCAGCGTCAGGCTGCAAACGGATGCATCCGCATGCAAACGTCTAGCTCAAGTCAAATGCGGCCATTCCAGTCCACCCGTCTGCAACTGGCTGCATACGTCAACGAGAATTGCTGGTCACAGCAGGGGTGGGCATTAAATGAGGAAAATAAAGTCGAACACAAATCCTAACGAGACTGAGCTCGCGCCTCCCCCATCATCGTAGCAGATGACACACAAGTGATGTGTGGAGACACGGGGTGGCGACACGTTACGACACGCTAATTTACCCCGGGGGGGCAGTGGGAATGCACAGCGTGTTTTTGAACCCTCTTCTGAAAAGGTGGGTTGAGAAGGCGTAGCCCAGTGGCACTGTAACATTACACCACGCATAATGCTGGGCATGTACAATGACCTGAATGACCAGTGCATCGTAGTAAATACACCTGTCTGCAAAGTTTTCATTCAGTTTTTTAAAACAACCATGGCCAGACACACAGAGTTGTTGCTGGCTCTTTGCACAACCATTCAAGGGCAAATGACATGGTACTTTACTGCACCTAGATGCTTATATGGGATTGCAAATATTTGCAAAGAATAGGCTATATTTGATGCCGATTTACTGTAGCTATTTGTACGGCACCATCAGGTGAACTATAGCGCACTTAGGGTGAAGATGCACTGGGCATATTTGCAGTCACATATTTCAGGATATTCACAATATAGGAGATATATTGATGGATGCGCTCTGGACATATTTCCTTAACAAAACAGTAGCGCTATTATCAAACATCACTCTACAGTTTTCAAACATTTTACTCTCCTGGTTAAAAGGCACACAACACAATGATTTATCTCTCAAAATATGCTGTTTATTTAACATAAAATGTTCGGCATAGCGTTTACCCTACCGTTTCCATTGTCATGTCATTGTTTTGTGTTTCCCGCGACCACGGAGTTTAAAATGACGCTACGACTACCGGGGTAACAGGAAGTGAACTCGCAATGTTTTTTTACTCAAAATCATGTACTTTCAAACAACACCGAAATGGGGGATATTATTCCCTGCGCATTTAGGCTACATGATAAAGCTGTTGGCCAACAGACATGTACAGCATCTAAATTAAAAACAAATTACGTTGGTTGGTACGTTGGTATCAGGTTGGGTGAGTTATATGATTTAGGCCAAATAAACAGCATATTTCGAAAGACAGTTTGCAGTTTGTCTCTGAACTTCTTGTTGGTGTTTTTGTAGTTCTGCTCAGCTGTTTTAAAAGTCCCGACGGTGGGTAGTGGCAGTTGTGAAATGTCACCATACCACACCCTGTGCCCCGTCTCGCCTCGGCTCGTGTTCACGCTCGCCCCATGTCGCAAAAAAGTGTAGGGTCCGAGGTGGGTCGAATTGGTGTGTTGTTTGGACACGCCACCCCATGTCGGCAGTGGAAACGCAACAGACGACCCACTAATTTCGGCTGAAATTACCGGTAATTCTGCCAGTGTGAAAGGGGCTTACGGTTGTAGTGGGGTGCACTGAGAGTTTAATTCAAGTCCAGTCTTTCTTATTGTTTAGAGTAACATTGGAACAAAACGAGTTGCCCCAAAGTGCTCCACAACACAAACATGAAAACTAAGACAGCAAAACAATAAAACAAAGACCATAAGTAGGTATATAACACGGACAATGAAATAGAAAAGGGATTAATAATTAAATAAATAATGGGCCGGGCTTGACAGCGTCAGATAAACCATCACAACAAGGTAAAAATAGAGAGAAGAGATATATCTTCAAATTGGAGTAAAATAACGTACACTTTAGATGACAAGTTGAATGGTGGAGCACCGGACAATGCACCTGCACAGACGTCGGTGAACTTTAAACCAACCACGGCGAAGTAGCATCACCAAGGAGGCGTTAGCTAGCCGCTTGCAGTTGTGTGGAGGCAACTGCAAAGGTCTGTACGATTTGTCTGTAAGCGTCATGCTCCCGCGAGTTTTCGGGTCGTGTCATGGTCGCATTGTTGTGACAACTCGTGACAACCTCACACATTTCAGGCATGTCGGACACAATTTCTAACCACAATGCAACATTTTCAGCGTCAGGCTGCAAACGGATGCAAACGTCTAGGTCAAGTCAAATGCAGCTACTAAATGAGGAAAATAAAGTCAAACACAAATCTTACACGAGACTGGGCTCGCTCCTCCTCGATCTCCGTAGTAGATGACACACAAGTCATGTGTGGAGAGGGAGGGCGGGGGTTGTAGTCCTCTACAGTCTATGGTTGTAGTGGGGTGCACTGAGAGTTTAATTCAAGTCGAGTCTTTCTTATTGTTTAGATTAACATTGGAACAAAACGAGTTGCCCCAAAGTGCTCCACAACACAAACATGAAAACTAAGACAGCAAAACCATAAAACAAAGACCATAAGTAGGTATATAACACGGACAATGAAATAGAAATGAGGTTAATAATTAAATAAATAGAAGGCCAGGCTTGTCAGCGTCAGATAAGCGCATCAAAACAATCAGAACAAGGTAAAAACAGAGAGAAGAGATTTGTCTTCAAATTGGAGTAAAATAACGTACATATTTGAATGACAAGTTGAGTGGGGGAGCACCGGACAATGCACCTGTACAGACTTCGGTGAACTTTTAACCAACCACGGTAAAGTAGCGTCACCAAGGAGGCGTTAGCTAGCCGCTTGCAGTTGTGTGGAGGCAACTGCAAAGGTCTGTACGATTTGTCTGTAAGCGTCATGCTCCCGCGAGTTTTCAGGTCATGTGTCATGGTCGCATTGTTGTGACAACCTCACACATTTCGGGTATGTCGAACACAATTTCTAACCACAATGCAACATTTTCAGCGTCAGACTGCAAACGGATGCAAACATCTAGCCCAAGTAAAACGCGCCTATTGTGTCCGATTTGCCCGAAATGTGTGGGGATGTCACAAAAATGCGACCATGACACATGAGCCGAAAACTCGCTGGAGCAAGACGCTTACAGACAAATCTTACAGACTCTTGCAGTAGGCGCATTTTACTTGGGCTAAACGTTTGCATCCGTTTGCAGTCTGACGCTGAAAATGTTGCATTGTGGTTAGAAATTGTGTCCGACATGCCCGAAATGTGTGAGGTTGTCACAACACTGCGACCATGACACATGACCCGAAAACTCGCGGGAGCATGACGCTTACAGACAAATCGTACAGACCTTTGCAGTTGCCTCCACACAACTGCAAGCGGCTAGCTAACGCCTCCTTGGTGACGCTACTTCGCCGTGGTTGGTTTAAAGTTCACCGACGTCTGTGCAGGTGCATTGTCCGGTGCTCCACCACTCAACTTGTCATCTAAAGTGTACGTTATTGTACTCCAATTTGAAGACAAATCTCTTCTCTCTATTTTTACCTTGTCCTGATGGTTTTGATGCGTTTATCAAGCCCGGCCTTTTATTTATTTAATTATTAATCTCATTTCTATTTCATTGTCCGTGTTATATACCTACTTATGGTCTTTGTTTGATGGTTTTGATGTCTTAGTTTTCATGTGTGTGTTGTGGAGCACTTTGGGGCAACTCGTTTTGTTCCAATGTTACTCCGAAAAATAAGAAAGACTCGACTTGAATTGAACTCTCAGTGCACCCCACTACAACCATAGACCGTAGAGGACTACAACCCCCGTCCTCCCTCTCCACACATGACTTGTGTGTCATCTGCTACGGAGATCAGGGAGGCGTGAGCTCAGTCTCGTGTAAGATTTGTGTTCGACCACCCCTGCTGTGACCAGCAATTCTCGTTGATGTATGTAGACAGCCGCAGACAAACGGGCTGGAATCTCGAACGCGCCTACTGTCTGCTGCCTGTTGGCCCAGCAGCCTCTGAAGCTGTGGTATCAGTGTGCGTCTCCTCTGGGTCCACATCCACCGGCAGGAATAGCCCACACTGGCCCTGCGTCAGGCTTGTGTGCTGCGCATGCTTAAAGTGTCAGACACAGGAAGGCCGCTGCTTTAGAAAGCTTTTATTGGGAATGATATCGGACCCTTAACAACAAAAATACACAAGAACGCCACCCAATGCCTCCTCCTGATGGGCAGACAGACGGACAGACGGACAGACAGACAGACGGACGGGCAGACAGACGGAC
>CM050210.1:202500-210000 GCA_027475355.1 Coilia nasus | reverse complement strand
CCAACAGGGCCACGCCCCCCGGACCGGAGCCGCGCCCACTCTCGTAGATGAGGATGTTGAGGGTCTCCTCAAAGATCCGAGCTTCAGGAAACTCCACCTGTCACACACACACACACACACAGATAGACACACAGATGCACCATTAAGCCTCAGTCACTGTCTGCCTGTCTGTCTGTCCCATAGACACACTACAGAGTAGACGACTCAGTCACTGTCTGTCTGTCTGTCTGTCTGTCTGCCTGCCTGTCTGCCTGTCCCATAGACACACTACAGAGTAGACGACTCAGTCACTGTCTGTCTGTCTGTCTGTCTGCCTGCCTGTCTGTCCCATAGGCACACTACAGAGTAGACGCCTCAGTCACTGTCTGTCTGTCTGTCTGTCTGTCTGTCTGCCTGTCTGTCTGCCTGCCTGTCCCATAGGCACACTACAGAGTAGACGCCTCAGTCACTGTCCGCTTGTCTGTCTGTCCCATAGACACACTACAGAGTAGATGCCTCAGTCACTGTCTGTCTGTCTGTCTGTCTGCCTGCCTGCCTGTCCCATAGGCACACTACAGAGTAGACGCCTCAGTCACTGTCTACCTGTCTGTCTGTCTGGGTCTGCCTAATATGCAAAGAGACTGTTGCTGTTTTCAAAGAGTTTAATCTCAGGAGTCACTACAAGGCGAGACATGCTGCTAACTCCGACAAGCTAGCGAGGAATGAACGGTGCAAAAAATGAAGCAACTGGACATGTTCTAACGGCACAGCAGCGTTTTTACAAGAACTCGTGAGTCAAATGAAAATGGCACAAAAGCGAGCTACGAGGTGGCAATGTTGATTGCGAGGCACTGCACACCTTTTACTGATGGTGAATTTGTTAAAGACTGTGTGACTAAAATGGCGGAGAACATTTGTCCTGCGAAGAAGCAAGAGTTTACCAATGTTTGGCTGTCTCGTAACACTATGGCACGGAGACTTGAAAACATTTCGTCTGATATTAGGAGACAGAGACAAAGGGTGTCGGGTTAGATTTTTTTTCTTTCCCTGATGACGCTCCAAAAAACCTGCAGATGGAGCTCGGAGCCGACACCAGCAGCTCCCTCTTGTCAACTTTTACCGCCAGCTGGATAAAGGCAGGATCCAAGAGATTCGAACATTTGCTAAGAAAATGCTGAGCTTATTTGGCTCAACATACCTGTGCCAGACGACATTCTTACTTAGGAACTTTAACAAGAACCGTGTGTGGACAAGACTAAGTAACTCTCACTTGCGTGACATCTTGTGCACCAAAACTACTGTCTTTGAGCCAGACCTGGCCTTTTTGCTGCAATCTAAATCTCAGTACCACCCATCACATTACTGCAGGCGAGTTATTTGTTTAGCCTTCTGGAGTAGCCCAAATAAATGGTAAAATCTCAGTGATTTGTGTGTGTGTGTGTGTGTGTTTTTCACTCAGACATTTTCTTCATGTTATTACTGGTCTTTCAATATAAAATGCACAGTCATTTTGGTAGAAACACATATGAAGACATGAAAAGTATCCCATTGCAATAAAAAAAAAACATTAAATAATTCATGTGCATATTCTTCTTTTTATTATTATGTTATTATTGTGTCATTATAATGGCTGGCCCTCACACATGTTCACTTCGCCAAATCCGGCCCCCCTGGCAAAAAGTTTGGACACCCCTGGATTTGGGAGTTGGCCTTGTGGTCGGACGGATGGTCTAGTGCAGGGGTGCTCACTAATTTTTGGCTGGCGAGCTACTTTTAAAACAGCCATGTCGCTGCGATCTACTGAGGATGATGATGACGAAGACGATGATGGTGATGATGAAGATGATAAATCACTCAGTATGCGTTTCATATGTACCTGTGTGCAGTTTATTGATATGTTTGTTTATTGATATACATGTTGCATTACACATGCAACATAGTTAAAATATATGCATCCATGCATAAACCTTCACAGCACAACTTTAATGCAATTGTATTATGATATAATGGACGTTTACAGTACAATTATAATAATACATTTGTATTACTTTCGAATGAACCTTTAGAGCACAACTCTAACACATTCGTAATTATCTATTGCCAGGACTTAATTAATCTGATGATGACCTGCACTGGAGGGAGTCAGACAGGGTTGCATAGAGCTGCTGTGTGTAGCGCGCACACCATTTGCGAACACGCCCTCCCTGCTTTCTCCAGCTCCGATGCGAGGTTTCGGAAGTTTCCCAAATCATAGCGCTGAAACTTAGAGGACAGCAATTTTATTTTTCGTTTGAATGCATTAGCTGAGCTGATCATGTCTCATGTCGACCACGCTTTTGTCTTTTCCTTGCAGCTCCAAATTAAGTTCATTCAACATGTTAGTAAGATCAGTTACAAACGCCAAGTCTAGCAGCCACCGATTGTCATTAAGTTGCTTGTGTTCCGCATGTTTAGTGACAGGAAGAAACTCCTTAATCAACGGACAGAGCTGTCGAAATCTCTGCAAGAATTTCCCCCTACTAAGCCATCTCACGTCGGTGTGTAGCAAGAGGACAGAATAGTTAGTAAGCCTCTTCCAACTGTGCACGGAACAGACGTCTTTGAAGAGACCTCGCTCGAATACAGCAGGCTATTTTGGTTGCGACATCAACGATCTCTTTCATGCATTTTCCGCATAATGAAGTGACTGCTGCCCTGTAAACGGCATTTTTATTTTCCTTCACATTTCTCAGTTCGCTTTTCACGGGGAAGTCACTGTCATAGTTTTTATGAACAGTATGGGCTAGATACAAGTTAGCGAACTAGCTAGGACTCCTTCTTTGCTGCAGTTTTCCAGTAGCCGTTCTAGTTGTTATGATTGTCTAGTGGTTTGGGAGTTGGTCTTGTGGTCGGATGGGTGGTCTAGTGGTTTAAGAGTTGGTCTAGTGGTTTGGGAGTTGGTCTAGTGGTTTGGGATTTGGTCTTGTGGTCGGATGGGTGGTCTAGTGGTTTGGGAGTTGGTCTAGTGGTTTGGGAGTTGGTCTAGTGGCTTGGGAGTTGGTCTAGTGGTTTGGGAGTGGGTCTAGTGGTTTGGGAGTTGGTCTTGTGGTCGGATGGGTGGTCTAGTGGTTTGGGAGTTGGTCTGGTGGTTTGGGAGTTGGTCTGGTGGTTTGGGAGTTGGTCTAGTGGTTTGGGAGTGGGTCTAGTGGTTTGGGAGTTGGTCTTGTGGTCGGATGGGTGGTCTAGTGGTTTGGGAGTTGGTCTAGCACAGGGGTGCCAACTACGTCGAAGGCAGTGCTGGTAGATCGCAGGTTGTTTAAAACTTTTTGTTAGGTTACCATAAGAACAAGAACGGCTACTGGAAAACTGCAGCAAAGAAGGAGTCCTAGCTAGTTCGCTAACATGTATCTAGCCCAACCTGTTCATAAAAGCTATGACAGTGACTTCTTCCTGAAAAGCGAACTGAAATGTGACGGAAATAAAAATGCAGTTAACAGGGCAGCAGTCACTTCATTATGTGGAAAATGCATGAAAGAGATCGTTGATGTCTTCAAAGACGTCTGTTCCGTGCACAGTTGGAAGAGGCTTCCTAACTATTCTGACCTGCTACACACCGACGTGAGATGGCTTAGTAGGGGGAAATTCTTGCAGAGATTTTGACAGCTCTGTCCGTTGATTAAGGAGTTTCTTCTTGTCACTAAACATGCGGAAGACAAACTTAATGACAATCAGTGGCTGCTAGATTTGGCGTTTGTAACTGATCTTACTAACATGTTGAACGAACTTAAATTGGAGCTGCAAGGAAAAGACAAAAGCGTGGTCGACATGAGACATGATCAGCTCAGTTAATGCATTCAAACGAAAAATGAAATTGCTGTCCTCAAAGTTGCAGCGCTATGATTTGGGAAACTTCCAAAACCTCGCATCGGAGCTGGCGAAACAAGGGAGGGCGTGCGCAAATTGACAGTGTGCTACACACAGCAGCTCTGGACTATGCAACCCTGTCTGACTCCCTCCAGTGCAGGTCATCATCAGATTAATTAAGTCCTGGCAATAGATAATTACAAATGTATTATAGTTGTATTCTAAAGGTTCAATCGAAAGTAATACAAATGTATTATAATTGTGCTGTAAGCGTTCATTATATCATAATACAATTGGATTAAAGTTGTGCTGTGAAGGTTTATGCATGGATGCATGTATTTTACTATGCTGCATGTGTAATGCAACATGTATATCAATAAACAAACTGCATAAAGGTACATATGAAACGCATACTGAGTGATTTATCATTTATCAGTCCTGGCAATAGATAATTGCAAATGTATTAGAGTTGCACTCTAAAGGTTCATTCGAAAGTAATACAAATCATAATACAATTGTATTAACGTAGTGCTGTGAAGGTTTATGTATGGATGCATGTATTTTATGCTGCATGTGTAATGAAACATGTATATCAATAAACAGCATAAAAGTACATATGAAAGGCATACTGAGTGATGTATCATCATCATCTTCATCATCATCATCCTCAGTAGATCGCGGTGACATGGTGGTTTTAAAAGTAGCTCACAAGCCAAAAAATAGTGGGCACCCCTGGTCTAGTGGTTTGGGAGTTGGGGTGGGATGGGTGGTCTAGTGGTTTGGGAGTTGGTCTTGTGGTGGGATGGGTGGTCCAGTGGTTTGGGAGTTGGGGTGAGATGGGTGGTCTAGTGGTTTGGGAGTTGGGGTGAGATGGGTGGTCTAGTGGTTTGGGAGTTGGTCTAGTGGTTTGGGAGTTGGTCTTGTGGTGGGATGGGTGGTCTAGTGGTTTGGGAGTTGGTCTAGTGGTTTGGGAGTTGGTCTTGAGGTCGGATGGGTGGTCTAGTGGTTTCAGAGTGGGTCTTGGGGTCAGAGAGTCGCAGGTTTGAATCCCGCCCTACCCATGGCTGAGATGCCCTTGAGCAAGGCATCTAACCCCACACCCCACATCTAAAACCCTGCAAATAACTGTAAAAAACTGTAAGTGGCTCTGGATGAGAGTGTCAGCTAAGTGTAATGTAATCACTATCAGTCTATTATGCCTATGATCTGTCCTACACTAATCACTTAGGGCTGTCAACATTGCTCAAAAATGATTTTCGAATATTCGCTCCAAATAAAACACAAATATTCGAACTATTCGAACAGGTTGCACATTTTGTCAATGACGCGCATTACGTCAATAACAGGACAAATAATACAAAGAGACATAACTACTTGTATAGGTAGTTTATTTAAACATATTTAAGAATGCATTACCTACACAAAATAAGTAAATCAAAAAAATATTTGCCAAGACCGCACGCTCACTCTCACTCTCTCTTTCTCTCTCGCCCGCACCCTCACGCTCTCTGCGCACGTTTTTTTAAAACCTGGAATGCTCCGAGCGAGCTGTAGTGAGGTAGGCCTAAACATGACACTTTTCCCTGACATGAAACTTTAAATAAACAAACCGGTGCAAGCCCGACGTGCATGAAACTGTAACGTTAAATAAAACGAGGCACACAATTCCGACAAATGTGACAACAAAGAACTTTTACACTGAGGTTCATAAGCGCTATTAAAAACGAAAAGGCTACTTACATTCTTGGTACTTGTATAAAAAAGAAAAACTGTCACCGTCGGGTCTTATTGGCCTGAAGACCTACAGGTTATTTGCCAAAAACACAAGATAGTCCACATTTAAAGGAGCCAGCACCGATCTCTTTTTATTTACTATATTCCCAGCGGAGGAAAAGACGAGTATTTCTTTTGCCTTCGACATTCCAAAGCGCAAGTGCACGTTTTTTTCACATTCGAATATTAACTTTCACCTTCGAATTCCTTTTTTAAAAAACTATTCGAATATATATTCGAATTTCGAATATTCGTTGACAGCCCTACTGTCCTACACTAATCACTTCCTGTCTGTCTATCTGTCCTACACTAATCACTGTCTGTCTGTCTGTCTGTCCTACACTAATCACTGTCTGTCTGTCTGTCTGTCCTACACTAATCACTGTCTGTCTGTCTGTCCTACACTAATCACTGTTTGTCTGTCCTACACTAATCACTGTCTGTCTATCTGTCCTACACTAATCACTGTCAGTCTGTCTACTGTCCTACACTAATCACTGTTTGTCTGTCCAACACTAATCACTGTCTGTCTGTCCTACACTAATCACTGTCTGTCTATCTGTCCTACACTAATCACTGTCTGTCTGTCCTACACTAATCACTGTCTGTCTGTCACTTTCCTACACTAATCACTGTCTGTCTGTCTGTCCTACACTAATCACTGTCTGTCTGTCCTACACTAATCACTGTCTGTCTATCTGTCCTACACTAATCACTGTCTGTCTATCTGTCCTACACTAATCACTGTCTGTCTATCTGTCCTACACTAATCACTGTCTGTCTGTCCTACACTAATCACTGTCTGTCTGTCTATCTGTCCTACACTAATCACTGTCTGTCTGTCTGTCTGTCTGTCTGTCCTAAACTAATCACTGTCTGTCTGTCTGTCTGTCTGTCCTACACTAACCACTGTCTGTCTGTCACTTTCCTACACTAATCACTGTCTGTCTGTCTGTCCTACACTAATCACTGTCTGTCTGTCCTACACTAATCACTGTCTGTCTATCTGTCCTACACTAATCACTGTCTGTCTGTCCTACACTAATCACTGTCTGTCTGTCCTACACTAATCACTGTCTGTCTGTCTGTCCTACACTAATCACTGTCTGTCTGTCCTACACTAATTACTGTCTGTCTGTCCTACACTAATCACTGTCTGTCTGTCTATCTGTCCTACACTAATCACTGTCTATCTGTCTGTCTGTCCTACACTAATCACTGTCTGTCTGTCCTAAACTAATCACTGTCTGTCTGTCCTACACTATTCACTGTCTGTCTACTGTCCTACACTAATCACTGTCTGTCTGTCCTACACTAATTACTGTCTGTCTGTCCTACACTAATCACTGTCTGTCTGTCTGTCCTACACTAATCACTGTCTATTTGTCCTAAACTAATCACTGTCTGTCTATCTGTCCTACACTAATCACTGTCTGTCTATCTGTCCTACACTAATCACTGTCTGTCTGTCCTACACTAATCACTGTCTGTCTGTCCTACACTAATCACTGTCTGTCTGTCTGTCCTACACTAATCACTATCTATCTGTCTGTCCTACACTAATCACTGTCTGTCTGTCTATCTGTCCTACTCTAATCACTGTCTGTTTGTCTGTCCTACACTAATCACTGTCTGTCTATCTGTCCTACACTAATCACTGTCTATCTGTCTGTCCTACACTAATCACTGTCTGTCTGTCTATCTGTCCTACTCTAATCACTGTCTGTCTGTCTATCTGTCCTACACTAACCACTTTCTGTCTGTCCTACACTAATCACTGTCTGTCTGTCTGTCTGTCCTACACTAATCACTGTCTGTCTGTCTGTCTGTCCTACACTAATCACTGTCTGTCTGTCTATCTGTCCTACACTAACCACTGTCTGTCTGTCTACTGTCCTACACTAA
>CM050210.1:185000-197500 GCA_027475355.1 Coilia nasus | reverse complement strand
GTTGGTATGTGTACTGAGGAGCAACATTGATTTAGCCTGTGCATTAAGAGTTTAACAATTTTTTATCGTTTGTCCCAGAAGGCTAACAATGGAAGTGGTAGGTGCCCTTAGACGAAGCACGACGACTACGCTATTTTTAAACCATTAAAACAGCTCGAAGAAACTCCACACTCCATCGGAAGCACAACAAAGGCCACAACATTAAAAACAAGGCACTGAGAACTTTGTAAGTGTACATAACATTTATTATTAAAACAGTTTTGACAGCCAGTACCTTGCTGTAGTTTCTTGTCGCCGCCATGATGAAAGTCCACACAAGTTGATTGACGAACACGAATCAGCAGGAAGAATAGGAGTAGAGGTGGTACAATCGACTTGTTTGGACTTTCATCATGGCGGCGACGAGAAACAACTGCAAACTACTGCATGTAAGAACAGTTTTTTAAATAAACGTTGTGTACATTTACAATATTCTCAGTGCTTCGTTTTGAATGCCAGAGCCTTTGTTGTACTACCGATGGAGTGTGGAGTTTCTTCAAGCTGTTTTAATGGTTTAAAAATAGCGTAGTCGTCATGCTTTGTCTAAGGGCACCTACCACTTCCATTGTTAGCCTTCTGGGTCAAACTATAAAAAATAGTTAAACTCTGAATGCAACAGGCTAAATCAATTTTGCTCCTCCGTACACATATCAACTCAGTATGATGTTTTAACATGCCAATTTTCATTTTACACCGGAGTTCTCCTTTAAACTACACACACACACACACACACACACACACACACACACTGTGTAATTATACTGAGCAAGCACCTTTACACAAGCAACACCAATACCACCCCCCCTAACAAGCAGACAACATTTAACACACAAGTGGAGCTAATACCATCCCCAGTGAGGTGCTACTCAATGGATACACACACACACACAAACACACACACACACACACAAACACCTGTAGTGTGTTGAGGCAGAGAGTGACTAGGCCCTGGAGCCGGTAGAACTGGGCCTCCTTCAGAAGCTCCTCCAGCTCACGCGGCGACTCTGGCAGCGGAACCGAGCCGTCACGCAGGAAGTTCAACAGAACCCCAAAATGGCGGCCACACCTATCCAGCACCACCCAGCCTGCAGCGGGGAGAGAGGGATGGACAGCTGCAACAGTTATTACATGTAACACACATACTACACATTATCACTACATGACACACTAAACACATACTACACATTATCACTACATGTAACACACATACTACACATTATCACTACATGTAACACACATACTACACATTATCACTACATGTGACACACTAAACACATACTACACATTATCACTACATGTAACACACATACTACACATTATCACTACATGTAACACACATACTACACATTATCACTACATGTGACACACTAAACACATACTACACCTTATCACTACATGTGACACACATACTATACATTATCACTACATGTGACACACTAAACACATACTATACATTATCACTACATGTGACACACTAAACACATACTACACATTATCACTACATGTAACACACATACTACACATTATCACTACATGTAACACACTAAACACATACTACACATTATCACTACATGTAACACACATACTACACATTATCACTACATGTGACATACTAAACACATGCTACACATTATCACTACATGTAACACACTAAACACATACTACACATTATCACTACATGTAACACACATACTACACATTATCACTACATGTAACACACATACTACACATTATCACTACATGTAACACACATACTACACATTATCACTACATGTAACACACTAAACACATACTACACATTATCACTACATGTAACACACATACTACACATTATCACTACATGTGACACACTAAACACATACTACACATTATCACTACATGTAACACACATACTACACATTATCACTACATGTAACACACATACTACACATTATCACTACATGTAACACACTACACACATACTACACATTATCACTACATGTAACATACTAAACACATACTACACATTATCACTACATGTAACACACTAAACACATACTACACATTATCACTACATGTAACACACTAAACACATACTACACATTATCACTACATGTAACACACTAAACACATACTATACATTATCACTACATGTGACACACTAAACACATACTACACATTATCACTACATGTAACACACATACTACACATTATCACTACATGTAACACACTAAACACATACTACACATTATCACTACATGTAACACACATACTACACATTATCACTACATGTGACATACTAAACACATGCTACACATTATCACTACATGTAACACACTAAACACATACTACACATTATCACTACATGTAACACACATACTACACATTATCACTACATGTGACACACTAAACACATACTACACATTATCACTACATGTAACACACATACTACACATTATCACTACATGTAACACACATACTACACATTATCACTACATGTGACACACTAAACACATACTACACATTATCACTACATGTAACACACATACTACACATTATCACTACATGTAACACACATACTACACATTATCACTACATGTAACACACATACTACACATTATCACTACATGTAACACACTAAACACATACTACACATTATCACTACATGTAACACACATACTACACATTATCACTACATGTGACACACTAAACACATACTACACATTATCACTACATGTAACACACATACTACACATTATCACTACATGTAACACACATACTACACATTATCACTACATGTAACACACTACACACATACTACACATTATCACTACATGTAACATACTAAACACATACTACACATTATCACTACATGTAACACACATACTACACATTATCACTACATGTAACATACTAAACACATACTACACATTATCACTACATGTGACACACTAAACACATACTACACATTATCACTACATGTAACACACTAAACACATACTACACATTATCACTACATGTAACACACATACTACACATTATCACTACATGTAACACACATACTACACATTATCACTACATGTAACACACATACTACACATTATCACTACATGTAACACACATACTACACATTATCACTACATGTGACACACTAAACACATGTAACAGGCAGCTGTGGCGTAGTGGGGCAGCTGTGGCGTAGTGGTTAGGGAGGTGGTCTTGCAATCGAAAGGTTGCAGGTTCAAATCCCGCCCTACCCATGGTTGACATGCCCATGAGCAAGGCATCTAACCCCGAACCGCTCCAGGTAACTGAGACCCTGCAAATATCTGTAAGTCGCTCTGGATAAGAGCGTCAGCTAAGTGTAATGTAATGTAACGCAGTCAAAGGAGCTAAGTTATAAGCAACTGGACTTGTTGGAGCTTGAAGACGTTTCACCTTTCATCCAAAAGGCTGTGTCTAGGTAGACTCGGTAGTACGTACGTAAGGCTGTGTCTAGGTAGACTCGGTAGTACGTACGTTGGTCAATGGTTTCGGCCTGTAGGCCGCGGATGACCTTTTTCTCGTAGCTGTTGGTTGGGTCTCTTAAGTCTCTCATGTGTGTCAGTGTCACTGAGTAAGGTGTTCATCTTACACACACACACACACAACCTTACCTCAGACAGAGACTGGTCCACACACACGCGCACACACACACACGTGTGCACACACACACACACACACAACCTTACCTCAGACAGAGACTGGTCCACGCACACACACACACGCCGGCGCGCGCACGCACGCACGCACGCACGCACGCACGCACGCACACACACACAACCTTACCTCAGACAGAGACTGCTCCACGCGCACGCACACACATGCACACACACACACACACAACCTTACCTCAGACAGAGACTGGTTCACACACACACTCACTCACACACACACACACACACACACACAAACACACACGAACACTCACTCACTCACACACACATTCACTCACTCACTCACACACACACTCACTCACTCACTCACTCACTCACACACTCACACACACACACACACACTCACTCACTCACTCACCCTCTGAGTCTATGGTGACTTGTGTGTGTCCGTCACAGATGCTGCATAGCGTGCGCCCGCGCACACACACGCACACACACACACACACCCTCTGAGTCTATGGTGACTTGTGTGTGTCCGTCACAGATGCTGCGCAGCGCGCGCGCGCACACTCACTCACTCACACACACACACGCACTCACTCACACACACACTCACTCACACACACACTCACCCTCTGAGTCTATGGTGACTCGTGTGTGTCCGTCACAGATGCTGCGCAGCGCGCGCGCGCACACTCACTCACTCACACACACACACGCACTCACTCACACACACACTCACTCACACACACACTCACCCTCTGAGTCTATGGTGACTTGTGTGTGTCCGTCACAGATGCTGCGCAGCGCGCGCGCGCGCACACTCACTCACTCACACACACACACGCACTCACTCACACACACACTCACTCACACACACACTCACCCTCTGAGTCTATGGTGACTTGTGTGTGTCCGTCACAGATGCTGCGCAGCGCGCGCGCGCGCGCACACTCACTCACTCACACACACACACGCACTCACTCACACACACACTCACTCACACACACACTCACCCTCTGAGTCTATGGTGACTTGTGTGTGTCCGTCACAGATGCTGCGCAGCATGCTGTCCTCCTTGCGTAGCGTTTGTGCGGTGGTGTAGTGTAGCGATCCCCCCCACGTTCAGCTTCACGTACTTGCTGTCGGCCAGTCCCCCCCCCCTCCTTCTCCTCCCGCACACACACTCCGCCCGGGGGGGGCGCACGGACACACACCCCTGCCGACGCCAGAGGGGGCTCTGCTCCCACACCGCCCCCCGACGCCTCGGCAGACATCACGCCGGTGTGTGTGTGCCTGTGTGTGTGAGTGTGTGCCTGTGTGTGTGTTGGGGGGGCGGGGAGACAGCAGTGTTGTTAGTCAGCTGCAACACAGAGAGAAGGGTTGTTAGAGTTCACATCACCACATCATCACATCATCACCACATCATCATCACATTATCATCACATCATCACCACATCACATCACCACATTATCATCACATCATCACCACATCACATCACCACCACACCATCGCATCACTGCCATCACATCACCACATTATCACATTATCACCACACCATCACATCATCACCACCTTATCATCACACCATCACCACTACCACATCACATCACCATCACACCATCACCACTACCACATCACATCACCATCACATCATCATCATCTTCCACAGACCACAACCCCCCCATCCCGTCATGAGCAAGATGGAAGCCAAGTGGTCTTCTCTTGCAGGTTTACTGACTTCTCATAACTACCACTGATTGGCTGATCTCACTCACGACTACCACTGTTTCTTTCTCCTTAGACCTAATGGCCTGGACAAGTGAGGACATGCACACACACACAAACACACCTGTCCGCACTACAAGGCACCGTGCAGGTCAATACATAGGCGTCACATGACTGCCTCGAGGAAGCTCCGGGGCTGAGGCCGGAGACCGAATGAAACAGCCAGGCGGCGGAGCACGAATTAGGTCACCCTCAAGAGCTGGAGGCCGACAAAGCCCTCTCGCCAGGCACACCGGCACCAGACAGCGGGCCGTACCGCTGTGGCGAGGCCCACATCACCGAGGTCTATATCATATGCGCCTTAGCTAGTAACTATATGCAGACGGTCTTTTCTCGCCGAACACACACAACGGTCAACAACATTAGCTAAAGCCCTAGCATCTACAAGGCTAACTTAAGAGCCTGCAAAGCTACTCACCGACTACAGCACGTTTGTATTATAGTCCACAGGACTTCAAACGGAGCACCAAAGCTGTACAGCTAGAAGAGTCAAATAAATGCTCCAGAACTGCTCTTCATAGATATTCCAGGATTCTCGCATCAGCTCTACAACCAAATTCTTCTTCCTCTTTCTTCCTCAGCTCAGCAAGTACAACAATGACCACTTCCCGTTCGGCCCGCAACCCCCACAGCTCATTGGTTGAGGCTCACGTCTGTCAACACACAATACACCACCTCCTCGATGTTATCGGTCTGCAAAGACCGACTGGACCGCTCCCTCCTCGTCCTTGCCGGCCGCTGACCAATCACAACATGCCGATAAACTGGGTCATGTTCCTCATGACATACACTGCCAATCGAAACGATCGTTCAGGAATTAGTGGTCCACCGTCCAACAACACTGCAGCTTGTGTGCTGGAGTACCAAGCGACAGCAAAACATGCGGAACATATGCGGAACTCCTGATCATTGATTCGTCTGACTAAGCTCTGATGAATGAGGTCATCAGTCAGTGGGGCACGACACTTTGCGCTCCGTCTAAACATACAAAATAAAATCAAACAGAAAACCTATTATGCACCCCCACCCCACACACACATAAGTGATATTAGTGTTAGTCCCCTCCTGTACCCATATTATGCATTTATGACAACTCCACCTACCTTTGCCACGGGACAAAGGAGGCCAATACACACGCATGCACACACACACACACTCTCTCTCACTCACTCACACACAAGCACTCTCTCTCTCTCACTCTCTCTCTCACACACACACTCTCACTCACACACAAGCACTCTCTCTCTCACACACACACACATACTCTCTCTCTCTCTCTCCCTCTCTCTCACTAACACACACACCACACCTCACCACTATACCCCAGAGAAATGCAGGGGAAATGTGTGTAAGCTGGCTCCTGACGCTTCTAATGTACAAGGATACAAGGAGTTTTATTTGTCACATGCATAGACATACTGGGTAGTGGGAGATGCAGTGAAACTGTTGATTGTGAGTCTAATGTAACATGCTGTGTATGTGTGTGTGTGCTGTGTCTGTTTGGGTGCCAATGTAACATGCTGTGTGTGTGTGTGTGTGTGTGTGTGTGTAGGCCCTTTCACACTGCCAAAATTACCGGTAATTTCAGTGGGTCATCTGTTGCGTTCACACTGCCGACACGGGGTGGCGTGTCCGGATTTAAATGCTGTCCATGACTGTTGGCTTCATCATGTGAATGTGCAAGGAATAATATCCCACATTTTGGTGTTGTTTGGAATGTGTTTTTTAATGGTAAAAGCTGAGCCAAAGTCCAAATGCATAATTTTGAATTAAAAACAAATTGCGAGTTCACGTCCTGTTACCTCGGTAGTCATAGCGTCATTTTAAACCCCAAGGTCGCGGGAAACTTTTTTTAGAAACACAAAACTATGACATATGGACACAGTAAGACAAACGCTATGCCGATTTATACGAGATTTCATGTTAAATAAACAGCACATTTTGAGAGACAAAGCATTGTGTTCTGTTCTTTTTAACCGTGAGTGTAGAATGTTTGATGATAACGCTACTGTTTACTAGTGTTGGAAAACATGTCCAGAGTGCATCCATCAATATATCTCCATATATTGTAAATATCCCAAAATATGTGACTGCAAATATCCCCGCAAAGACCCATTTCGCCCAGTGCATCTTCATATTTAGTGTTGGCTTCTTCACCGTGGGCGAAAATGTGTGGATAGAGTAAATTATTTCATGATAGCGCTATTGTTTACCATATGTTGATGGTACCTTGTACAAATAGCTACAGAAGAGGGGTCAAAAACATGCCGTGCTTTCACACTGCAGTTCCGGGTTAAATTAGCATGTCATACCGTGTCGCCACCACGTGTCGTGCACTGTGAAAGGGGTTTGTGGTGTGTTAGGGTGCTAATGTAACGTGCTGTGTGTGTAGGTGCTAATGTGACGTGCTGTGTTTGTGTGTGTGTGTGTAGTGTTAGTTCCCTGCTGTAGCTTGTGTTAGTATTAGTTCCCTACTAGTTAGTGTTAGTTCTCTACTGTAGCTAGTGTTAGTGTTAGCTCCCTGCTGTAGCTAGCGTTAGTGTTAGTTCTCTGCTGTAGCTAGCGTTAGTGTTAGTTCCCTGCTGTAGCTAGTGTTAGTGTTAGCTCCCTGCTGTAGCTAGTGTTAGCTCCCTGCTGTAGCTAGTGTTAGTGTTAATTCCCTGCTGTAGCTAGTGTTAGTTCCCTGCTGTAGCTAGTGTTAGCTCCCTACTGTAGCTAGTGTTAGTTCCATGCTTTAGCTAGTGTTAGCTCCCTGCTGTAGCTAGTGTTAGTGTTAGTCCCCTGCTGTAGCTAGTGTTAGCTCTCTGATGTACCTAGTGTTAGTGTTAGTTCCCTGCTGTAGCTAGTGTTAGCTCTCTGATGTACCTAGTGTTAGTGTTAGCTCTCTGATGTACCTAGTGTTAGTGTTAGTTCCCTGCTGTAGCTAGTGTTAGTGTTACTGTTCAGTTAGTTCAGCTAGTGTTAGTGTTCACACCAAAAGCGACCAAAGCGACCAGGTCGCTGAAGAAGCTTCGTCGTTGAGTTCGCTTTGCTCGCTCATGACGTTTCATTTGGAATGTTAGTCATTTAAAGGGCCGCAGCAAAAAAAAAAAAACCTCCCCGACCAACAGTTGTGAAAGCGGCAATACATGTATATGCGTAGGGCAAAACATTGATGTACTTGAACTTTGACATTTTTGGTTAATAGGAATAAAAGGAATAAAAGAGCATAAAATGTCTACATGCACTGACAGCTGAAAAATATTAATTTTCATACAGTAATTCATGAATTATTTAAGCTGCTGACTGAGTACATAAATTTACTTTTTAGTTGGAATTGTTTGCATCCCTGTAGAAAAACAGGGCTGGGTCGTACTGGACCGAAGAGCCTGCCACTGCTGTGATGAGCTTCTCCGTTGCCATTTTTAATACAAAGTAGAAACTAGGTACTAAAGTTACACCGTTTGTTTCCTCGAACCCACCTGATTGTCGGACGTTGGTAAATCAATGTATTCCGATTGGTATTCGCAGTATTCGCCGAACCGCATCATAGCTCATTACCATAAAGTTAACTGACTTTTAACTTCTCTTTTTCGCTCTGGTCGCCCAGTTCGCTTCGCTGCCGGCGAATTCGCTTTGTTCGCCCAATTCGCCGACCCTCCATAGAAAAACAATGACTTCCGTCACTCTGGTCGCTTTTGGTGTGAACGTACAGTTAGTCCCCTGTTGTAGCTAGTGTTAGCTCTCTGATGTACCTAGTGTTAGTCACTACGGGCACATGGTAGGATCGGATTGGATTGGGATTGGATTGGGAGTTGCTACCCAACGGGTGGTCTGTCCCAACTCCCTGTGCACATGAGAGTTCGTGTTAGCGGATAATGGTCAGAGATCTGGCCGTTTCCGCTACGCTAGATGGCGCTATATTCCTTTCAACAAGTGGTGTTAGAACTACTTAACGGCTGCTAAAAACAAAATAAACAAACTATCTGGCAGCATAATAAACAAACTATCTGGCAGCATACAAAACAAAGATAGCGCTCGAGGAGGTTGACAGAGCAGCATTTGCATGCGTTCTGTGCATTCTCCTTTGTTTGGAAGTCTGTATGAAAGAACAAACAGCGTTTTTGGTTTCCTTGATACGACATGAACTGTGCCGTCGGCGTTTGATATTACAAGCAATTGAGGACAACGAGACTTGTTTAGAGCAGGCGATAGAAAGCCTCGACGTTCAGTATGGATGAAAATACGGGACAGAAGCTTCTGGGATCGAGTGGTACAAAGAGACATAACTACTTGTATAGGTAGTTTATTTAAACATATTTAAGAATGCATTACCTACACAAAACAAGTAAATCAAAAAATATTTGCCAAGACCGCACGCTCACTCTCACTCGCACACGCTCTTTCTCTCTCGCCCGCACCCTCACGCTCTCTGCGCACGTTTTTTTTAAACCTGGAATACTCCGAGCCAGCTGTAGTGAGGTAGGCCTAAATATGACACTTTTCCCTGACATGAAACTATAAATAAACAAACCAGTGCAAGCCTGAAGTGCACGAAACCGTAAGGTTAGAGGTTCATAAAAAATAAAGCACTATTAAAAACGAAAAGGCTACTTACATTCTTGGTACTTGTATAAAAAATAAAAACTGTCACCGTCGTGTCTTATTGGCCTGAAGACCTACAGGTTATTTGCCAAAAACACAAGATAGTCCACATTTGAAGGGGGCAGCGCCGATCTCTTTTTATTTACTCCCAGCGGAGGAAAAGACGCGTTCAGAGCGCACTGAAGATCCGGGGATGGAAAGATATTTCTTCGCCATCTGTAGCTAGTGTTAGTGTTAGTCCCCTGCTGTAGCTAGTGTTAGCTCCCTGCTGTAGCTAGTGTTAGTGTTAGTTACCTGCTGTAGCTAGTGTTAGTGTTAGCTCCCTGCTGTAGCTAGTGTTAGTGTTAGTTTCCTGCTGTAGCTAGTGTTAGTCCCCTGCTGTAGCTAGTGTTAGTGTGAGCTCCCTGCTGTAGCTAGTGTTAGTGTTAGTTCCCTGCTGTAGCTAGTGTTAGTCCCCTGCTGTAGCTAGTGTTAGCGTTAGTTCCCTGCTGTAGCTATCCAGCTAGCATGTATAGTGGACCACTGGTGGCTTTTGGACGGCAAGCCGTTGGTGGTATGCCAGCTGTGGCCCGAAGTCGGACCGCTGCCTAGCACAAATCACAGCTCAGGGCGTCAGTGGCTTTTGGTCGGCGCCCCGTCATGGTGCGCGAGGATTCGAATTCCACAAGTGCGCAAGATAGTGGCGGCTCGCCATCCGTGGACCGCTGGAGGACTGCCATCAATTTGTTGACAGCAACGGACGAGCGTTAACGTCGCGGCCGAAGAACCAGCCACAATTTAATAGGACTAGGTAAGTACAACATCTTCTTCACTATCTCTTCTAAAATTATTCAAAAAATATTGTAAACGTAATGCTAGCCTAGCCTACACTTCAAAATGTCGTGAACTGCTGTGGTACGTTTCTGACAGCAAGATAGAAACAAACTCATTCATTACTCTTTCATTACAAGAAAACGGGCATGGTGGCTAGTTTGACATACTGTCAACAAAGGATAGACAAAGTACATATCACCCTCTTATATGTAACTGCTTAAATGTTTTTATTCACATTTGAGAAAGGGGGGAAATTTACTTTGGCTATATGAAAGTGTAGGCTACTCGACTAGTAGCAGCTGACAAGTTTTGCTAGATTAGCCTTTGCCAGGCAAACCAGTCCGACTTTTTAAAAATGAAAGCAACTTGGTTAATAGATGACAGGGGTTTAACATTTGTCCTGTGACAAAAAATGTTTCAGGGTCAACACAGCCACTGTCCTTGCCTTGGCTGTCCATGTTTGTTAGTCTAGCTAGCAATCGTGCCGATATTGTGCCCTGTTTTGAAAAGAAAAGTATAAAAAACATTTTGTGAATCTAGGGAAGTGTGTGTGTGTGAGAGAGAGAGAGAGAGAGAAAGGGAGAGAGAGAATGTTGATGCAGCTGTGTCATAAGACAGATGGTGATATGTTGTCTCTCTTCTCTTTATAGGTAACCACGAGTACAAGTTTATAAGGTAATTTAGGGTAATTTAAGGTAATAGGCAATTCTTATGGTGCAATGTCTAGTATATATATATATTTATTTATTTATTTAAAACATGTAAACATGTGAAATTTTTTTTATTAAACTGGCTGATCGTTGTAAATTGTCAATTTTTTTTTTTTTTTAATTTAAAATAGACACATTAAAAAAACATATGTATTACGAATGATTGTTATTTATGTATGATTTATTCATATAAAAACCGTTAACACATTCAAAATAAACAAAAATGTATTGAACCTTATACTATGTGTGGTCAGTCTGTGGGATAATAATTACATGTATACATTTATATTCTTTTACATCATAAATTGAATTGCATTTATATTAATTTTAATGCCTTGTTTGAATTATATAGCCATAATAAGGCTAAAGAAAATATGGTGGATAACAAGCGGCAAAAGGGCGGCCCTTTATCTGAAACCGCTTTTGAGCCACCGGCGGACCGCCAAAGAACCGATGAGCAAAACGCCAGTTGGGCCACTGGTGGAAGCCGCCGTTGGACCGACAACTCTGCCACTGGTGGGCCGCCAGTGGGCCGCTGACCTATTGCTATCTGGGTAGTGTTAGCTCCCTGTTGTAGCTAGTGTTAGTGTTAGCTCCCTGCTGTAGCTAGGGTTAGTTCCCGGCTGTAGCTAGTGTTAGTGTTAGCTCCCTGCTGTAGCTAGTGTTAGTGTTAGCTCCCTGCTGTAGCTAGGGTTAGTTCCCGGCTGTAGCTAGTGTTAGTGTTAGCTCCCTGCTGTAGCTAGTGTTAGTGTTAGCTCCCTGCTGTAGCTAGGGTTAGTTCCCGGCTGTAGCTAGTGTTAGTGTTAGTCCCCTGCTGTAGCTAGTGTCAATAGTTCCCTGCTGTAGCTAGTGTTAGTTCCCTGTTGTAGCTAGTGTTAGTGTTAGCTCCCTGCTATAGCTAGCGTTTCTTCCAGAGGCCGATGACACAAA
>CM050210.1:170000-175000 GCA_027475355.1 Coilia nasus | reverse complement strand
ACACACACCTGGAGCAATGTGGGGTTAGATTTCTTACAGGGAATGAGGTAGAGGGACAGGGTTAGATGCCTTACTGAAGGCCAGGATGTGTGTGTGTATTTAAGTGTGTGTGAAAGAGTGTGTGTCTGTGTGTAATATGTGTGTGTGTGTGTGTGTGTGTGCATGTGTGTGTGTGTATGTGTGTGTGACCTTTGCAGAAGGGCGGGTTGCTGCACTACTGGGAGGGGTGTGTGTGCGTGTATTAGGTGTGTGTGTGTATTAGGTGTGTGTGTGTATTAGGTGTGTGTGTGTGTGTGTGTGTGAGACCTTTGCAGAAGGGGGGGGTTGCTGCTCCACTGGGAGGGGTGTGTGTGTGTATTAGGTGTGTGTGTGTGTGTGTGTGTATTAGGTGTGTGTGTGTGTGTATTAGGTGTGTGTGTGTGTGTGTATTAGGGGTGTGTGTGTATTAGGTGTGTGTGTGTGTGTGTGTGTGTGTATTAGGTGTGTGTGTGTGTGTGTGTGTGTGAGAGAGACCTTTGCAGAAGGGGGGGTTGCTGCTCCACTGGGAGGGGTGTGTGTGCATAGACATACTATACATAGATGCAGCATGGGGCGTTACTGCCAATAGGCGCTGACGAGACGCGGAGCCGCCATCTTGGCTATAACAAAGGCTTCTTGAAGGCTTTCATTATTCTTAATTAATTAAAGAGCAACTGTCGCTGCTTCCAAATCCCCTCAGTAACAACACACATTGATAAAATAAACATATGACATGTGACAACTGTGAATAATTGAGCAGTTGCCTCAAGTTTATTTGCAGCCCCTTCTATTTTTTTCATTTTCTGCTCCGTATAGCTTGGTGGGTTAATTTAAAGACATGACTCACAACAGCGTCAAACTTTTACAATCTTTGTTGTGGGATAAATCGCCTGCAGTGTAGGCTTGGTGCAACTGTTTCCACCTTCTGACATTGAACTACAGGCTGTTTTTTGTATATATCGCTAGTTCAGCCCAAGACTTTTCGTCATGCTTATTAAATAAATCTATCACTGCGTCTGACCCACCTAAACGACAACACAGCCTATTGCTAAAATCAACATACACCTGTTTAATGTAGCCTGAATCAGTGATTCTGGTCGCCAAATTATTTTTAGCATGTTATTTCGCCAGGTGAAACTAAGAACAAAATAAAATTCAAATCTGTTTTTTTTTTTTTTTTTGTATTCATAGGCGCTGTTAGTGTTCAGCTTATAGAGAGGGCCGTGGTGCAAAAGAAGGGCAACTTACGGTGCATAGAGAGACTGACAAATGACAGATAAATGCCTGTTTGTTTATATTACCTTTGTGTTTATTGGTTAAACATGGCTATGTCATTAGTCTGTGCAGGGCCGGCCCGAGGCATAAGCGAACTATGCGACGGCTTAGGGCCCCCGACCCACCTCTGGGCCCTCCTGACCACCCTACCTTGATGTGTCATTAAACCGCACGCATTGCGCTTCCCCGCGATCTCACTCACGCAACGGAACTCAACGGAACGCAACATGTTAGCAGCCTTTATACAGAGAGAATGTTGCCCTATACTCCTCTATGATGGTGGGTGTTGTTTTTGTGCCACTTTTAATTTTAAAAAACCCTTCAATAGGCGGAGAACATGACTGTTTATAATATTTTGAAGTCAAACTTAATATAGGAGCACTTATAAGTGGATTCTGTTCGAGAAATGATGTTGCAAAAAGTGCAGTGCATGATGGGAAGAAAACAACAGACAGTCCTCAGCGCCACCACCCCCCACCCCACCCTGTTGACTAGTCATTTTAACGAAATCGATATCAACAGTGTTGCATTTGGTCGTGCTGTATTATTATTATTTTTTAAGAGAACAATAAAAATATACAGTCAATGGCTTATTTAATTACACTTTGATAGCTTACGGAAATCTTCTAAAAAAAGAGTCCTTCCAATGAGATGCGTCATTGATTCGTGCTGATTCAGGCTGCCACCATTTGTCTTGGAGATGTCATACAGCAACAGTGACTTTGTAGCATGAAGCCCCATTCCATTCAAATGGATGGTTGGTATTTTAATAAATATAGCGGTCATCACGTTACTTCCTACAGTTGTTGAAGTTTCGAATGTGCGTTAAATTGATCCACAACAGCCTATGATTGTAATGTAAGAGTAAGAGAATAACTTGTTACTGTTCGATTTTAACAAAATGAGCATTGTTTTCGGGACACAGCATGCCACTGCTTAGCTAAATGTGTTTGTTAGCGCGCTAATTTAGAACTGCTTTTCACAGTGGCTTTTCATTACGTTTGGGTGGATGTTTGGCTGCCACTTGCTAACACCCACTTATAATTTGTATTAGTTCAAGTGGACAACACGTGTTTATTTATTCGAATGGGATCTGTTTGTACACTTAAAGGTAGCTCCAATTTTGTTGGTGCCTAGCACAGTTGCTAGTGGTCATTTCTAGATATTTCCATACAAATTGAGAAGCTGCAAAGTTGGGGATGCGGATAACTGCTTGTCTTGACATGTTTTAAATATTAACTTCTCAAAGTCTCCTTCTTGATAATTGTTGTGAGATCGCTAACAATGGTTGATTGATTTCAATTTGAATGTTAATAAATTTGACGACCTGATAATGTGCATTTCCTGCCTGCAGCAGAGTAATGGTCATAGAAAATACATGACTGTTCTCTGGTGGACAGATTTAGTAAAATTCGAATTTGAATGCTGAGCAGAAGTGATGAAAGCTTGTCTTGCAGTCAGATTCACAGAATAACGAAATAGATTAAGAATGACTGCCAATCTGGGTTTGCTTCAGTTAAAACAGTCAGAATGACACTGGTGTATTTTAAATGCATTACATATTGCGACAATGATGGTGGATAAACTACACACATAGTATGTAGGCTATAGGAAAATTAACCATCTGTTGCTGAGGAGGTGGTATGGGGGCCTCCTAAGGAATTTTTGCTTAGGGCCCCATTAAGGCTTGGGCCGGCCCTGAGTCTGTGTGTATTAAAATGAATTTAGACAGCGATTCACGGCTTCTTGTAGGCTACAGTTTTGGTTAGCGGTTCAACGTTCTGTTTTGAAAAGTTGAGACGGTGGTCTTGGGCGCGCTGGCTGCCAAACGACTCGTTTTATGTACAGTCTGCTCTCCACTCTTGCATAGTCACAATGGAGAAAAAAAACATGAAAAAAATGTTCTGGGCCACAATCGTGGTATTAAAAAAAGACAAGAGGGAAAGAGAAAGTGGCAGATAGAATAAGGAAGAAGTTGCGCTTGAAAACATGTGCAGGTATAGGATGCATAACTTCTCTGACAGGTTGAGGGCAGCATTGGTTGACTAACGTTGCTTTTCCATAAGGTTACAATTGAGTTGCTAAACTACTTTACGTTGCGTTTTAGTTTGCTAACTAACACTGGCTGAAGTGTTTTGTTGTTCAAACGTTTGACGTCGTTCGTGTTGTCTTTCTGCATTCCATCCACCTGCTATAGCTTCATATTGAAGTTAGCACAACAAGCAAAACTGCTATTGTGCTGTTGTTCAGTATGTAGTCATCCTAGTTCTCGTTTGAAACTTGTTTTAATAAATGTTCATTGTTAACATTACATTCGGTGTGGTCTCCCTTACGTTATCTCTGCTCTGAGCCAATTGGGCATAACAATACATTAGATATCTATATATAAACACCTGAGCGCTTTTATATCAGCTGAAACCACCAATCTCTTTCAATGCATAGAGAGTAAAAACAAATTCTATCCTACCCAACAACATTAATATTTGAATATTGTTACTTGAATGACTTATTCATGATCACAAATAGGCTTCGCTGTATTGCTTAGGCAGTCTGATCCCCGCTCCAAGATGGCGGCCGTATTTCTCGTTTCCCAGCAACCAATGCTCCGTCTATGTATAGTATGTCTATGTGTGTGTGTGTATTAGGTGTGTGTGTGTGTGTGTGTGTGTGTGTGTGTGTGTGTATTCGGTGTGTGTGTGTGTGTGTGTGTATTAGGTGTGTGTGTGTGTGTGTGTATTAGGTGTGTGTGTGTGTGTGTGTGTATTAGGTGTGTGTTTGTGTGTGTGTGTGTGTATTAGGTGTGTGTGTGTGTGTATTAGGTGTGTGTGTGTGTGTGTGTGTGTGTGTGTGTGTATGTGTGTGTGTGTGTGTGTGTGTGTATATGTGTGTGTGTGTGTGTGTGTGTGTGTGTGTGAGAGAGACCTTTGCAGAAGGGGGGGTTGCTGCTCCACTGGGAGGGGTGTGTGTGTGTATTAGGTGTGTGTGTGTGTGTATTAGGTGTGTGTGTGTGTGTGTGTATTAGGTGTGTGTGTGTGTGTGTGTATTAGGTCTGTGTGTGTGTGTGTGTGTGTGTGTGTGAGAGAGAGAGACCTTTGCAGAAGGGGGGGTTGCTGCTCCACTGGGAGGGGTGTGTGTGTGTATTAGGTGTGTGTGTGTGTGTGTGTGTATTAGGTGTGTGTGTGTGTGTGTGTGAGAGAGAGACCTTTGCAGAAGGGGGGGTTGCTGCTCCACTGGGAGGGGTGTGTGTGTGTATTAGGTGTGTGTGTGTGTGTGTGTATTAGGTGTGTGTGTGTGTGTGAGAGAGAGACCTTTGCAGAAGGGGGGGTTGCTGCTCCACTGGGAGGGGTGTGTGTGTATTAGGTGTGTGTGTGTGTGTGTGTGTGTGTGTGTGTGTGAGAGAGAGACCTTTGCAGAAGGGGGGGTTGCTGCTCCACTGGGACGTGTGTGTGTGTGTATTAGGTGTGTGTGTGTGTGAGAGAGAGAGACCTTTGCAGAAGGGGGGGTTGCTGCTCCACTGGGACGTGTGTGTGTGTGTATTAGGTGTGTGTGTGTGTGAGAGAGAGAGACCTTTGCAGAAGGGGGGGTTGCTGCTCCACTGGGACGTGTGTGTGTGTGTATTAGGTGTGTGTGTGTGTGTGTGTGTGTGTGTGTGTGTGTGTGAGAGAGAGACCTTTGCAGAAGGGGGGGTTGCTGCTCCACTGGGAGGG
>CM050210.1:145000-147500 GCA_027475355.1 Coilia nasus | reverse complement strand
CCACTCTATTTTGTGTCAAAGCCAATCTATTTTTTTTTGCAGATTTCTAAAATTATTTATATAAAGCAAATGCAGTAAAGAACTGAGTACGAGCCACCAAGAACGCAAGGTAATCTGAGCACAAGTTTCCGTGTGTTTGTGTATTGTTACGAGCTATCAACAACGCAAAATAATCTGAACACAAGTTTCTGTTTGTGTATTAATATGATTCCTATTACTCATTGGTTCTGTGTCAAGCGTCACGTCACGTGGTACGGGGGCATCTGCAGCTGGATAGCAGAGGCGCAGCCCTTCTTTTAAAATTCCTCACCCAGTTTGGGTTGGATGCCGCAGATAGGCTACACATGAACACGGTGAGATTGCAATTTGATGTCAGTGGTTTGCATTTGCTTGACCTAGACTACACTGAGCTATGGGGAGTGAGGAAAGACGATATTGTAGCTTTTCTATTTCAACTGTAAATCTGGCACATTACCATGGTGAACAAACCTAGCGTGTGTGGGTTGTACTAGCATCAGTTTTGTCATGGGAAACGATAATGTTTCATTCTATTCGTTGGCTAGATGGATATACGAAGATATTTTAAGAAAGGGGGTCAGCAACAGGAGAGAGGCGAAAGAGCAGCTGATGCTGAGGCGGTCTCGGTTGAGGTAAAGGTCGAACAACACGAACACCAATGTATTTTGGCCACAGCATTGTGCAACGCATTCCTTGAGTTAAAAACGTTGCAAATGTCGAATTATATTGGGAAAGTTTCCAAACGTTGTGGCCGCCAAACTTTTTTTCCAACAGGCATCTTTATTTAATTTTGTTTGGGAGTCTCAATGTCTGATGTGTCATGCTCATCAGCATGACATGCCTGATTAGAACGTGTCTAACATGAACCCGCTGTTAAATGACAAGTTAAAGGTCGAAAATCAAGTATGCATTTGCAACCTGTGAAAACACAACACAATTGGCAAGTGAGGGTGATGACCCATGTGGAATGCATCCCAAACTCAAGTATTTTCCCTTAGAGTGTCTTGCCCTTATTCTGACCAACTCAACATGAGCACACTGTGATGTGGAAATTGGCCTATGCTACATACAGTGCACAACAAAATATGAACTTAATTTATTAAAACATAATTTCATTAAACAGCCATATAATTACTTTCTTTTATGCTGTAATACTAATAGTACTTTTGGGGAAATATGGCATACATTATATTGATATCATCTGATATAAAATTAAGTGTAGTGTGGTGGTTAGAGAACAGAGTGTTCTGTATAATGTTTACATGATGATGAGTTATGAAGCACTTGCCCTCTTCATTTTGCGCAGGAATGTATGGCACCTACCATTGTTTTTATTTGTATTTTAGCACAATCTAGCTGGTGTAGTTTAGCTGGTGAAGCAGCTGAAGGTGTCATGGTCTTAAAATAATGAATTGACTGACAAAGCCTTAGTTGGTGCTCTGAAAATGTTTTCGGCGCGCATAGCGTGCAGGCAACACCTTTTGTCCTCAGGGGGCTAAGCCACCCCTGTTTCTCAAACCTAGTGACGTCCCTGCCTGCCCCCCTCTCCTGTGGCGGTGATGACTCCCTGCCTGAGGCGCTAAACCAGTTCTACTCAAGGTTTGAGGAACAGAACGACTCAATGGTGAGAAAGAACACCCCTCCCCCTAACAACCTAGTGCTGTGTCTGTCCACTGCTGAAGTGAGGAAGACCCTACTCAGAGTCAACCCACGGAAAGCTGCTGGGCCGGACGGCATACCAGGCAGTGTGCTGAGGGAGTGTGCGGACCAACTGACAAATGTTTTCACAGATGTCTTCAACATCTCCCTGGCCACTACTGACGTTCCCACCTGCCTCAAGACCACCACCATCATCCCCGTTCCGAAGAAACCCACAGTGACTTGTCTCAACGACTACCGCCCAGTTGCACCATCATGAAGTGCTTCGAAAGGCTGGTAATGAGACACATCAAGTCACAACTACCAGCCACACTGGACCCAATGCAGTTTGCGTACCGCCCAAATCGCTCCACAGACGATGCCATCAACGCTGCCATCCACCTGGCTCTCTCTCACCTGGACCAAAAGGACACATATGTCAGGATGCTGTTCATTGACTTCAGCTCAGCATTCAACACCATCATCCCTCAGCAGCTGATAACAAAATTAGGTGAACTTGGCCTGAACACAACCCTCTGCAACTGGGTCCTGGACTTCCTGGTGGGCAGACCCCAAGCAGTCAGGATCGGGAGCAAAACTTCCAGCACATACTGAACACAGGAGCTCCTCAAGGCTGCGTGCTCAGTCCGCTGCTGTTCACACTCCTCACCCATGACTGTGCAGCAACGCACAGCTCAAACCACATCATCAAGTTTGCTGATGACACTACCGTGGTGGGCCTGATCAGCGGAGGCAACGAGGCCCCGTACAGAGAGGAGGTGGCTCAGCTCCGCAACTGGTGCACCGACAACAACCTGTGTGAATCTGTGTAGTCCCTCAATAG
>CM050210.1:135000-137500 GCA_027475355.1 Coilia nasus | reverse complement strand
CAGCACAACACAGCACAGCACAGCACAGCACACAGCACAGCACAGCACAGCACAGCACAGCACAGCACAGCACAACACAACACAGCACAGCACACAGCACACACACACTATGAAATTGAGCTCTGCATTTAACCCATCACACATGTGAGTGTGGGGACGATACCAGGCCCAGAGCACATATGTGTGTGTGTGCCTAGGGACGGTGCCATGCTCAGGGCACCTCAGTCATGGGGGAGGATGGAGGAGAGCACTGGTCAATCACCCCCCCATTCCTGTCTGTGTGGGGAATCGAACCTATGACCCTTTGGGCACAAGTCCAACTCCTTAGCCGCTATCTGTTAAGCCTGTCTTTGTGTTTGTGCTGCAATCTTGCTCTCTTTAACTAGCTTAGCTGTACGCTGTACGCAGTACGCTGTACTGACTGGTGCTGATGACTTCCTGCTGCCGCTCCAGATGCATGCTGGGAACTGTAGTCTTTCGTACCTTGGGCCCCTGGTACATCCAACCCAGCTTGGGGTCGACTCCCCTCTGATAGACGGCCTGGAACTCCTGGAGGATTCTGGGATAGCTGGCCTCCAGCAGCTCGATGTCGTGGCGATGCGCGTCCCGCGGGAAGAAGGGCACACTGGGAACGTCGGGCAGGTAGAAGAGGTGCGGCTTCTGGATGGACACGCGCTCGTTTACTCGGGACTGGGAGAGAGAGGGGGGGGGAGAGAGAGAGAGAGAGGGGGGGGGGAAAGAGAGAGAGAGAGAGAGAGAGAGAGACAGGGGGAAAGAGAGGGAGAAAAAGAAGGAGAGACAGGGGAGAGAGAGAGAGAGAGAGAGAGAGAGAGGGAGAGAGAGGGACAGGGGGAAAGAGAGGGAGAAAAAGAAGGAGAGACGGGGGGAGAGAGAGAGAGGGACAGAGAGAGAGAGAGAGAGAGGGAGATAGAGAGAGGAAGAGAGAGAGGGAGAGGGGTAGAAAGAGGGAGAAATAGAAGGAGAGAGAGAGAGAGAGGGACAGATAGGGGGAGAGAGAGAGAGGGACAGGGGCAAAGAGAGGGAGAGAGAGGGACAGGGAGAAAGAGAGGGAGAGAGAGGGGGAGAAAGAGGGAGAAAGAGAGGGAGAGAGAGAGAGGGAGATAGAGAGAGGAAGAGAGAGAGGGAGAGGGGTAGAAAGAAGGAGAAAAAGAGGGAGAGAGAGAGGGAGAGAGAGAGAGGGAGAGGGAGAGGGGTAGAAAGAAGGAGAAAAAGAGGGAGAGAGAGAGAGGGAGAGAGAGAGAGGGAGAGAGAGAGGGGTAGAAAGAGGGAGAAAAAGAGGGGGAGAGAGAGGAAGAGGGGGGAGAGAGAGAGAGAGAGGGGGAGAGAGAGAGGAAGAGGGGGAGAGGGAGAGGAAGAGGGGGAGAGGAAGAGGGGGAGAGAGAGGGGAAGGAAAGGAGAGAGGGGAGGGAGAGAGGTAGAGATAGAGAGAGAGAGGGGAGAGAGATGGAGAGAGAGAGGGGAGAGAGATGGAGAGAGAGAGAGAGGAAGGAAGGAAAGGAGAGAGAGAGGGGAGAGGTAGAGAGAGGGGGGGAGGAAAGGAGAGAGAGGGGAGAGAGGGGATGGAGAGGGGGAGAGAGAGGGGGGAGAGGGAGAGAGAGAGAGAGGAAGGAAGGAAAGGAGAGAGAGGGGAGAAAGAGAGAGGGGGGAGGAAAGGAGAGAGAGGGGGGGAGGGAGGAGGGAAAGGAGAGAGAGAGGAGAGGTAGAGATAGAGGAAGGAAGGAAAGGAGAGGGAGAGAGAGAGGGAGAGAGAGAGAGAGAGAGGAGAGGGGGAGAGAGATAGAGAGAGAGAGGGAGAGAGGAAGGAAAGGAGAGAGAGGGGAGAGGTAGAGAGAGAGGGAGGATAGAAAAACAGAAAGGGTGTTTTTTTATTGTTGATTTTTATGTTAATGATCACTGTTACTTTGCTCTGTTATATTTTATAGATCCCATTTTCATCATCATTGTCCTGCTAATATTACTGTAAGCACTTTCTGACTTGTGTTTGAAAAGTCTCATGTAAATAAATGGCACTTACTTTTTCAGAGGAAGAGAGGGAGGGAGGGAGGGAGGGAGAGAGGGAGAGGAAAGGCAGGAGGTGTAATACATGTGGAATGAATGCCTACTAGCCTACTAGTGCATTCAAATATTAGCCTACTAGGCTACTAGTGCATTAAAATATTAGCCTACTAGCCTACTAGTGCATTACAATATTAGCCTACTAGCCTACTAGTGCATTACAATATTAGCCTACTAGCCTACTAGTGCATTACAATATTAGCCTACTAGCCTACTAGTGCATTACAATATTAGCCTACTAGCCTACTAGTGCATTAAAATATTAGCCTACTAGCCTACTAGTGCATTACAATATTAGCCTACTAGCCTACTAGTGCATCACAATATTAGCCTACTAGCCTACTAGTGCATTAAAATATTAGCCTACTAGCCTACTAGTGCATTACAATATTAGCCTACTAGGCTACTAGTGCATTACAATATT
>CM050210.1:115000-127500 GCA_027475355.1 Coilia nasus | reverse complement strand
CCATCCATCCATCCATCCGTCCATCCACCCATCCATCCATTCATCCACCCATCCACCCATCCATCCATCCACCCATCCATCCATCCATCCAACCCCCATCCATCCATCCATCCATCCGTCCATCCACCCATCCATCCATCCATCCAACCCCCATCCATCCATCCATCCATCCATCCATCCAACCCCCATCCATCCATCCATCCATCCATCCGTCCATCCACCCATCCATCCATCCACCCATCCATCCATCCATCCAACCCCCATCCATCCATCCATCCATCCGTCCATCCACCCATCCATCCATCCAACCCCCATCCATCCATCCACCCATCCATCCATCCAACCCCCATCCATCCATCCATCCATCCATCCATCCGTCCATCCATCCAACCCCCATCCATCCATCCATCCATTCATCAACCCCCCCCCCCCCCCCCCCCCCCGCTGCCCATTGGTTATTTTGTTTCTTTGTTTCTCCTGCCCAGGCTGTCTGCTCGTCTCTCCCACAACAATGGTGTCCACAGTGATCACACTGACCCTCTGTGGCACTCTCCTGCACCTCGCTGCAGGTAAGTGTGTGTGTGTGTGTGTGTGTGTGTGTGTGTGTGTAATACTTTTCATGTGTAGGTATGTATGTGTATACTTGTGTGGAACATTCACACACACACTTAAACACACACAAACACACTCACGTAAACATAGTACCTCACACTGTTTTTCTTCATCACGGCTACACACACACATGCACACACACACACGCGCACACACACACACACACACAGATCGTGTGTAATTCCTGGCTCTGCTCCTTTAGGATTAACTCTTAAGGCCACTACTCCAGAAGCCACACCCACTCCCGCATCTAGTCCCCGCCCCCTGGTTGATCTCATCCACTCAGCTCTCCTCAGCAAGGACTACTTAGGCCACGCCCCTCCTGGCCCGGCCTTCCAGGATGTAGGTAGGTCAGCTTCTAAAGAGCCCCATAATCTGCAATCTCCATTGGTTTAGGTCATTTCTTGAAACTGAGATCACATTCCTATAACTATAAGGTCATTTGTCCAAACAGTCTTACAATTCTGCGCAACACTTCAGATAACCAGCAAAATGTCATATGTCTCCCAAAACTGTTCATTCATGCTTCAAAATTAAATCGTTTTCCCATATAAATAGTCAGTACCATAAAAATGGCAAAGATCCTTCTCAATTGCTTCGGCCCCTTTTTTGTTCATTTAGTGCTTCTGTCAAAATAACGTGAATGGTTCAGCACAACTACATGGATCACCTGCAAATGCTCATATCTCTTCCAAAACAGTTTACCCATGTGTCAGAACTAAAGTCCCTTCTCACATAAATAGTCAGTGCCCCCAAAATGCATTGTTCCTTCGGCATTGTGTAAGCACTGCAAGTCAAAATGCTTAGACTTTTGTCATTATGGCAGAGGTCTAGCTAAAGGAATACATTTATGTATAAAACTGGGAAATGAGACCAGCCTCCAAAGTTTGACACCACACACACTGCACTCATTCTGCTGAGGAAATTGTAACTTGTAATTTAAATAATTAAAATTTTTATTCACACATACAAGTAAATTTCACACATTAGAGAACCTAAAAGGAAAATGAATATAGTATTCTGTGCATACAAAATATAAACACCCACCAAAAAATAACAAATTAAGTTTCAAAAATGTCACTACCCACTGTAGTGGAGAAAAACTCCTCAATTGAATTGAGGAACGAAGAATATGGTGATAGTAACACATTACGTATCCTTTACAGTAATGAGTGTTGAACCATGCCCTGATGAGTGGGCCACGGTGGAAGTTCACATTGTCCCACACAATGACAAACTATAGTAGGTGGGGCCCTTTGAGACCCCTCTCATTTTCTAAATCCATATACAGTTTTTACCAATCATTTTCACGCGGGTCTCAATACCATGTCTACTTTTTCAAAACTCTTAGTAACACAATGTGCTTCACCAACATGCATCTGAGCACATCAGTTACGTAACATTTGCTGCCAAAAGCACTACAGCTGCCAAAACTCCGTAACTGCCGTAACTATAACACATGCTGTCATCGGCAAGATTACAGTGGCAGTCAATGTCCAATACGCTAAAAAACGCAAACAACTTGTAACAAATCACATACATGTAAACTCTAACTTTTGTCCTACAATTTGTCACATTTTACTGATATGTAATGTAAATACACACTTTGAACCAACTTGTTACCTTCACCCTGTGCTTACATATATTACATTGTGCTCCACAGCAGAAAAGTTCAGATCGCATTACTGGCATCACTTAGAGTTCCTAAAAGTACAGTATGTTACAGTTTTTACCAATCATTTTCACGCGTGTTTCGATACCATGTCTACTTTTTCAAAACTCCTAACACTTTTGCATAAACTATAGACTATGGGAGCCAAACACTGTTCTCTTTCACGTTGCTTTGACACAATTGTATTCAGTCACCACTTCAACCAAAATTCATTAGTACTTCTCTCAGTTGATGTTCACAACCAACAAAATTATGTGCAACTACAACTAATTGTTGCAGACATTTGGATACTCTTATCAAAACGGTTAACTTTAGGGTCAAACCTAAATCAAATCAAAAACAATGTTACCAAACACAATATTTTGCATTTTGTCACACAACTGAAATAATGTAGATGAGACAATCATCTTTTAGCCAAATAATTATTACAGTAATAATTATCACTTTTATATTTACTTATCCGTTTCTTTATGGTATTTTGAATTGTTACAGTATAGCTTGTTACCAGGTATGCAAAGAGATTACATTTGCATATTTGTGGGCAACAAATTACCATGTAAAAAGTTGATATTGCTGTGTGTTCTATTACCACTATGTATTGTTATTGATTATTGGTTATTGGTAAAATCTGTAAAGGCGATCCAGAAAAAAGCTTCTGGGTGTTGTACGGGCCCAAGCTTGCAATGTGCGTGTGTAGAGTGTGGCACATTAGGCTGCACTCGGCGCCCTGCTTCTGCCATTGTGAGGCGATGGTTCATAACGTGGTGGGTAATGGTGGCCCGAATTTCATCTGGCCTCTTCCCCCTATTCCACCACCACGCACCCTCACTCCTCCTCTTCCCCCTCCTCTACCACCGATTCAAAATCATACACAACACCTGTCAGGTAACTCAACAAACTGTTGGATCTGCGATCTCCTTCGTTAGTCAAGACCTGATTTCACCTGTCACCTGACTGTCATGAATTTATGACATGTTCCAAAAAATGTATACTGTATTGTATTATATCCTTAACTAATTTTGACAATTGAGCAAACTATTTTGCATATGGTGACTTATACAATGAAATTGTGCTGACATGTTTTGAAGAGAACAACCATTACACTGAGAACCAACTAATTTGAATTGATTGGTAAGATCTATTTATTTGGAAAATGTGCTACATGTGGGCCGATTGTGTTAACTTGATGAAAGCAATGAGAAATGCCATTCTGTTGTGAAAAATTGCAAGTTGGTTTGGGGATTTGTCCATGTTATTTTGAGAATGTCATCTCAGTTTCAAGAAATGAGCCAAACAAATGGAGAAAAACTGTAAATAAATAAATAAATAATAATAACAACAATACCACCCATAGCCCATAGATATGTACACAGATGCACATTTATGCTCAGGGAGAGTTCCACACATGCACACTGAGCATGCTCAGAGAGAGTTCCACACATGCACACTGAGCATGCTCAGGGAGAGTTCCACACATGCACACTGAGCATGCTCAGAGAGAGTTCCACACATGCACACTGAGCATGCTCAGAGAGAGGCCTGGCAGACCAGACAGCACCAGATCAAAGCTAACAGGATCACACACACACACACACACACACACACACACACACACACACACACACACACACACACAACCCACACTGGAGCTGCTAGGATCTCTGTGGCTGCTAGCTCAGGAATAGCAGAGCTGCTAGTGAAGGTCTTTAGCACAGAGGCTAGTAGAGATCTTTAGCACAGGGGCTAGTGAAGATTAGGGGCTAGTGAAGATCTTTAGCACAGGGGTTAGCACAGAGGCTAGCTGCTCAGAGAATGTAATTTGTGTAATCTGGAAGACGACTGCTTAACACAGCCATGGTGATACATTTCAGACCCTTTGAGTTCATGGTGTGGTGAATGTGTGTGTGTGTGTGTGTGTGTGACCAGCATGTTTCAGTACTTGTGTTGCAGTGCAGTCTGGGTAACAGAGTCCTTGACCTTCTGACCCCTCCAGGCATGACCCCTGACCCCACAGAAGCGGAGCCTCCAGCCAGGCGCCTCGAGTCCCTTTCTACCATGATGTCACCCGGTGTCTTGACAACGGCAGTGACATCATCATCCGCTCCACGCGCAGCTCCGTCTGCAGGTGTGGGGGCCACGTCCCCCCCCAGTGAGGAGGAGACCACCACCACCCTCATCACCACGACAACCATCACAACGGTGCACGCCCCTGGTAAGGGATACATTCTCGACTTATGCTGCTAAGGCTAGCTTCACTTCACATTGCTAATGTTAACACTTTGATCCAAAACATAGCCTCTATGATATCACTTCACATTGCTAATGTTAACACTTTGATCCAAAACATAGCCTCTATGATATCTCGCATTTGTTTAAGTTATTGTCAGCAGGGCTCAGAAGTTAGGTGCTTAACTTTAGCCAGTTGGCAAAGCATTTCCTCGTCAATATCTCTTAAAAATGGCATTGTTTCTATTCTCTTTTCCACTACTCAGCCTTTTAGCTCGTGCATCAGTTTAGTGTTGCCCCCTCACTCTTATGCGTGTGTATCCATGGCGACCATGACCTCCTCGTGTGCATATCCATGGTGACCATGACCTCCTCGTGTCCATATCCATGGTGACCATGACATCCTCGTGTGCATATCCATGGTGACCATGACCTCCTCGTGTGCGTATCCATGGTGACGACCTCCTCGTGTGCATATCCATGGTGACCATGACATCCTCGTGTGCGTATCCATGGTGACCATGTCCTCCTCGTGTGCGTTTCCATGGTGAAGATGAGCTCCTCCCACATGCATATCCATGGTGAAGAGGCCCGTAGGAGACGACGAAACAGTGTGCATCACCGTCCTTTCAGCCCAAACCCTAAACCTACCCCTAACCCTAAACCTACCCCTAACCCGTCCGTTCAGCCCGAACCCTAAACCTACCCCTAACCTAATGTAAATACAGTACAACACAGTTGTAAGCAAGTCAGGTCAGAGTTACAGGTGACCTAAACAACAAACATGGTAGACAGGGCATGGCTTTTAGCAGAGTACTGTGGCTAGTAGTGTGATCTGTAAACAAATGACTGTTCATTTCATTTCATCTTCATCAACATCAACAAATGCGTTGTATTTTGGCCGAATTTCCCAAATCTACTACGGGCCAATGAAATGAGTTAAAGTCAGTGGGGGCGAGACATCACCACTCTTCCCAGTTCTTATAAAACCTTCATGGTTGTCTGACTCATGTCATGTCATGTCCAGCAACCAGCCTGCTTCACCATATAGCCCCAGTGCACTAGCACAGCGCTAACCCCAACCAGTCTGCTATAGCCCCAGTGCACTAGCACAGCGCTAACCCCAACCAGTCTGCTATAGCCCCAGTGCACTAGCACAGCGCTAACCCCAACCAGTCTGCTATAGCCCCAGTGCACTAGCACAGCGCTAACCCCAACCAGTCTGCTATAGCCCCAGTGCACTAGCACAGCGCTAACCCCAACCAGTCTGCTATAGCCCCAGTGCACTAGCACAGCGCTAACCCCAACCAGTCTGCTTCCGTTGTTGACAAATCACTATATAACTCCAATGTTACTCACTACAAGCAACTGCACAACACTAACGTGTAATGTAGTGGTGTTCCTTTAAAGCATCAATTCTAATATACTGCCTCACCGGTGTGTGTGTGTGTGGTGTGTGTGTGTGTGTGTGTGTGGTGTGTGTGTGTGTGTGTGGTGTGTGGTGGTGTGTGTGTGGTGTGTGTGTGTGTGTGTGTGTGGTGTGTGTGTGGGTGTGTGGTGTGTGTGTGTGTGTGTGTGTGTGTGTGGTGTGTCTGTGTGTGGTGTGTGTGTGTGGTGTGTGTGTATGGTGTGTGTGGGTGTGTGTGTGTGTGGTGTGTGTGTGTGGTGTGTGTGTGGTGTGTGTGTGGTGTGTGTGTATGGTGTGTGTGGGTGTGTGTGTGTGTGTGTGGTGTGTGTGTGTGTGTGGTGTGTGTGTATGGTGTGTGTGGGTGTGTGTGTGTGTGTGGTGTGTGTGTGGGTGTGTGTGTGTGTGTGTGTGGTGTGTGTGGTGTGTGTGTGTGTGGTGTGTGTGTGGTGTGTGTGTGTGGTGTGTGTGTGTGTGGTGTGTGTGTGGTGTGTGTATGGTGTGTGTATGGTGTGTATGGGTGTGTGTGTGTGTCGTGTGTGTGTGTGTGTGTGTGTGTGTGTGGTGTGTGTGTGTGTGGTGTGTGTGGTGTGTGTGTGTGGTGTGTGTGTGTGTGTGTGTGGTGTGTGTGTGTGGTGTGTGTGTGGTGTGTGTGTGCGTGTGGTGTGTGTGTGGTGTGTGTGTGTGGTGTGTGTGTGTGTGTGTGGTGTGTGTGTGTGTGTGGTGTGTGTGTGGTGTGTGTGTGTGTGGTGTGTGTGTGTGTGTGTGGTGTGTGTGTGTGTGTGTGTGGTGTGTGTGTGTGGTGTGTGTGTGTGTGGTGTGTGTGTGTGGTGTGTGTGTGTGTGTAGTCCAGTGTAATGCCAGTCTGTCTGGGATGGAGGGCCTGGTGGAGTCCCTGGACCCTCTGGCTGCACCGCTGTCCCCGCTAGAGTGCACCTACAGCATCGCCGTCTACCCTGGTTACGGGGTGGAGATCCAGGTAGCACTTCCTGTTTACCCCAGTAACACTTCCTGTTTACCTTGTGTGTGTGTGTGTGTGTGTGTGTGTGTGTGTGTGTGTGTGTGTGTGTGTGTGTGTGTGTGGATTTGGTCAGGTTCAGAAGGCTAATATTTGTTTGTGTGTTGTTGGTCAGGTTCAGAAGGCTAATATGTGTGTGTGTGTGTGTGTGTGTGTGTGTGTGTGTGTGTGTGTGTGTGTGTGTGTTGGTCAGGTCCAGAAGGTGAACCTGTCTAAGGACGAGTCTTTGACCATTCTTGGTCTTGGGGAGATGGAGCCTGAGCTGCTGGCCAATGAGACGATCATGAAGGAGGGTCAGGTGATCCGGAGCTCCACCAATCAGGTCCAGATTCACTATCGTAGCCTCCGGCAGACCAATCATGGCGCCTTCAGTCTGCACTACCAGGGTACCCCTCAGTAATCACCTCTCTGATTGGCTGATGTTAAGCAGTCCACATGCCCACTACTCACTACCCTTCTCTCTACCCCCTCTATCTCTCTACCCCTCTATCCCTCTACCCCTCTATCCCTCTACCTCTCTATCCCTCTACCCCTCTATCCCTCTACCCCTCTATCTCTCTACCTCTCTATCTCTGTACCCCTCTATCCCTCTACCCCTCTATCCCTCTACCCCTCTATCTCTCTACCTCTCTATCTCTCTACCCCTCTACCTCTCTACCCCTCTATCCCTCTATCTCTGTACCCCTCTATCCCTCTATCTCTCTATCCCTCTATCTCTCTATCCCTCTATCTCTGTACCCCTCTATCCCTCTACCCCTCTATCTCTCTACCCCTCTATCTCTCTATCCCTCTACCTCTCTACCCCTCTATCCCTCTATCTCTGTACCCCTCTATCCCTCTATCTCTCTATCCCTCTATCTCTCTATCCCTCTATCTCTGTACCCCTCTATCCCTCTACCCCTCTATCCCTCTACCCCTCTATCTCTCTACCCCTCTATCTCTCTACCCCTCTATCTCTCTATCTCTCTACCCCTCTACCCCTCTATCCCTCTACCCCTCTATCTCTCTACCCCTCTATCTCTCTACCCCTCTATCTCTCTATCTCTCTACCCCTCTACCCCTCTATCCCTCTACCCCTCTATCTCTCTACCCCTCTATCTCTCTACCCCTCTATCTCTCTATCCCTCTACCCCTCTATCTCTCTACCCCTCTATCTCTCTATCTCTCTACCCCTCTATCTCTCTACCCCCTCTACCCCTCTATCTCTCTATCTCTCTACCCCTCTACCCCTCTATCTCTCTACCCCTCTATCTCTCTACCCCTCTATCTCTCTATCCCTCTATCCCTCTATCTCTCTACCCCTCTACCCCTCTATCTCTCTACCCCTCTATCTCTCTATCTCTCTACCCCTCTATCTCTCTATCTACCCCCTCTATCTCTCTACCCCATCTATCTTGCTATCTCTCTATGTCTCTACCCCCTCCTCTCCTCTCCTCCTCTCCTCTCCTCTCCTCTTCTCTCCTCTCCTCCTCTCCATCTCTCCTCCTCTCCTCTCCTCTCCCCTCCTCTCCTCTCCTCCTCTCCTCTTCTCTCCTCTCGTCTCCTCTCCTCCTCTCTATCTCTCCTCCTCTCCCCTCCTCTCCTCTCCCCTCTTATTCCCTCTCCTCTTCTCTCCTCTCCTCTCTCCTCTTCTCTCGTCTCCTCTCCTCCTCTCCCCTCCTCTCCTCTCCCCTCCTCTCCTCTCCTCTCCTCTCCTCGTCTCCTCCTTGTCTCCCCTCCTCTCCTCTCCTCTCCTCTCTCCTCTCCTCCTCTCCCCTCCCCTCCCCTCCCCTCCTCTCCTCTTCTCTCCTCTCCTCTCTCCTCTCCTCTCCCCTCCTCTCCTCTTCTCTTCTCTTCTCTTCTCTCCTCTCCTCTCCTCTCCTCTCCATCTCTCCTCTCCTCTCCTCTCCTCAGCATTCCTGCTCTCCTGTGCGTTTCCTCGTCCCCTAGAGGGAGGTGGGGTGACGGTGACTGATCTCCACCCAGGGGGTCAGGCGCATTTCCACTGTGACCCCGGCTTCCAGATCAGAGGTCACGAGGTCGCGACCTGCCTGAACACCACACGCCCCCGCTGGAGCACTGCACAGCCTCAATGCGTGGGTAAGTAGCCAATCACAGCCTTAGTGCGTGGGTAAGTAGCCAATCACAGCCTCAGTGCGTGGGTAAGTAGCCAATCACAGCCTCAGTGCGTGGGTAAGTAGCCAATCACAGCCTTAGTGCGTGGGTAAGTGTCCAATCACAGCCTCAGTGCGTGGGTAAGTGTCCAATCACAGCCTCAGTGCGTGGGTAAGTAGCCAATCACAGCCTCAGTGCGTGGGTAAGTGTCCAATCACAGCCTTAGTGCGTGGGTAAGTAGCCTATCACAGCCTCATTTGCAGGTAAGTGGCCAATCACAGCTTCCCTCTACTATCTACCACACGCTAGCTCTCTGCTCAGTGCTAAACACAAGGCTAACTTTAACACTGATCAGTGCGAGCCTGGGACAGCAGCCCCTCATACTTCATTTCATTTTGTACAGAGGGGCTGACAGTGCTGTATTGAGAACCTGAAGGTGTGGAGTCAAAAACAAGTCGCTCTGCCTTTACCCAGTCGCTAACATCTGGTCGTGTGTGTGTGTGTGTGAGTGTGTGTGTGTGTGTGTGTGTGTGTGTGTGTGTGTGTGTGTGTGAGTGTGTGTGTGTGTGTGTGTGAGTGTGTGTGTGTGTGTGTGTGTGAGTGTGTGTGTGTGTGTGTGTGTGTGTGTGTGTGTGAGTGTGTGTGTGTGTGTGTGTGTGTGTGTGTGTGTGTGTGTGTGTGCGTGTGTGTGTAAGTGTGTGTGTGTGTGTGTGTGTGAGTGTGTGTGTGTGTGTGTGTGAGTGTGTGTGTGTGTGTGTGTGTGTGTGTGTGTGTGTGTGTACCGTTGTTACGGCCCGGCTTGTGAGACCAAAGCATAAAAGGGAGGCAGACAACTTACAGTTTTTAAATAAGTGAAACGTATCAGACACAAGAGGAACACAAGAGGAACACAAGAGGAACTCAAGAGGAACACAAGAGGAACACAAGAGGAACACAAGAGGAACACAAGAGGAACTCAAGAGGAACACAAGAGGAACACAAGAGGAACACAAGAGGAACACAAGACTGACACAAGAGGAACACAAGAGGAACACAAGAGGAACACAAGACTGACACAAGAGGAACACAAGAGGAACACAAGAGGAACACAAGACTGACACAAGAGGAACACAAGACTGACACAAGAGGAACACAAGACTGACACAAGAGGAACACAAGAGGAACACAAGAGGAACACAAGAGGAACACAAGAGGAACTCAAGAGGAACACAAGACTGACACAAGAGGAACACAAGAGGAACACAAGAGGAACACAAGAGGAACACAAGAGGAACTCAAGAGGAACACAAGAGGAACACAAGAGGAACACAAGACTGACACAAGAGGAACACAAGAGGAACACAAGAGGAACACAAGACTGACACAAGAGGAACACAAGACTGACACAAGAGGAACACAAGACTGACACAAGAGGAACACAAGAGGAACACAAGAGGAACACAAGAGGAACACAAGAGGAACTCAAGAGGAACACAAGACTGACACAAGAGGAACACAAGAGGAACACAAGAGGAACACAAGACTGACACAAGAGGAACACAAGAGGAACACAAGAGGAACACAAGACTGACACAAGAGGAACACAAGAGGAACACAAGAGGAACACAAGACTGACACAAGAGGAACACAAGAGGAACACAAGACTGACACAAGAGGAACACAAGACTGACACAAGAGGAACACAAGACTGACACAAGAGGAACACAAGAGGAACACAAGAGGAACTCAAGAGGAACACAAGAGGAACACAAGAGGAACACAAGAGGAACACAAGAGGAACTCAAGAGGAACTCAAGAGGAACACAAGAGGAACACAAGAGGAACACAAGACTGACACAAGAGGAACACAAGAGGAACACAAGAGGAACACAAGACTGACACAAGAGGAACACAAGAGGAACACAAGAGGAACACAAGAGGAACTCAAGAGGAACACAAGAGGAACACAAGAGGAACTCAAGAGGAACACAAGAGGAACACAAGAGGAACACAAGACTGACACAAGAGGAACACAAGAGGAACACAAGAGGAACTCAAGAGGAACACAAGAGGAACACAAGAGGAACACAAGACTGACACAAGAGGAACACAAGAGGAACACAAGAGGAACACAAGAGGAACTCAAGAGGAACTCAAGAGGAACACAAGAGGAACACAAGAGGAACACAAGACTGACACAAGAGGAACACAAGAGGAACACAAGAGGAACACAAGAGGAACACAAGACTGACACAAGAGGAACACAAGAGGAACACAAGAGGAACACAAGACTGACACAAGAGGAACACAAGAGGAACACAAGAGGAACACAAGAGGAACACAAGAGGAACACAAGACTGACACAAGAGGAACACAAGAGGAACACAAGACTGACACAAGAGGAACACAAGACTGACACAAGAGGAACACAAGACTGACACAAGAGGAACACAAGAGGAACACAAGAGGAACACAAGAGGAACACAAGAGGAACTCAAGAGGAACACAAGACTGACACAAGAGGAACACAAGAGGAACACAAGAGGAACACAAGACTGACACAAGAGGAACACAAGAGGAACACAAGAGGAACACAAGACTGACACAAGAGGAACACAAGAGGAACACAAGAGGAACACAAGACTGACACAAGAGGAACACAAGAGGAACACAAGACTGACACAAGAGGAACACAAGACTGACACAAGAGGAACACAAGACTGACACAAGAGGAACACAAGAGGAACACAAGAGGAACACAAGAGGAACTCAAGAGGAACACAAGAGGAACACAAGAGGAACACAAGAGGAACTCAAGAGGAACACAAGAGGAACACAAGAGGAACTCAAGAGGAACTCAAGAGGAACACAAGAGGAACACAAGAGGAACACAAGACTGACACAAGAGGAACACAAGAGGAACACAAGAGGAACACAAGAGGAACTCAAGAGGAACTCAAGAGGAACACAAGAGGAACACAAGAGGAACACAAGACTGACACAAGAGGAACACAAGAGGAACTCAAGAGGAACTCAAGAGGAACACAAGAGGAACACAAGACTGACACAAGAGGAACACAAGAGGAACACAAGAGGAACTCAAGAGGAACTCAAGAGGAACACAAGAGGAACACAAGACTGACACAAGAGGAACACAAGAGGAACACAAGAGGAACACAAGAGGAACTCAAGAGGAACTCAAGAGGAACACAAGAGGAACACAAGAGGAACACAAGACTGACACAAGAGGAACACAAGAGGAACACAAGAGGAACACAAGAGGAACTCAAGAGGAACACAAGAGGAACACAAGAGGAACACAAGACTGACACAAGAGGAACACAAGAGGAACACAAGAGGAACACAAGAGGAACACAATGTCTAGCTGTTAAATCATCAAACAAAGGATCAGACAGCACAAGCAAAAGGCTGTGTGCAGGTGTGTGGAGATGCGTGCGTGTGAGAAAGAGGTGTGTGAGTGTGTGTGGAGATGC
>CM050210.1:105000-107500 GCA_027475355.1 Coilia nasus | reverse complement strand
TTATAGTTATCATAGCATTATAGCATGTAACATTATAGCATGTAGCATTATAGCATTATAACATGTAGCAAAATAGCATGTCAGAGGTAGCATTATAGCATGTAGCATTATAGGATGGAGCATTATAACATGTAGCATTATAGCATGTAGCATTATAGCATGTAGCTAGTAGCAGAAGTTGCTAGATGTTGGAGGAGGAGTTATAGGAGTGGGAGGAGTTATGTTTGTGGGAGGGGTTATATTTGCGGGAGGGGTTATATATGTGGGAGGAGGTGAGCTGGAGGCTGTTACAGGTAGTATGTAGGGGCGGGTTAGGGTTAGGGTTAGGGTTACACCAAACACTGCATATACAGCACGTGCCCGTTTTCTGTCCATATTCGTTTAGAATGCATGTTAACAAAATAGACTATCCACACTGCATGCGTGATCTGAGCGTATTCTGTCACACATACAAACATATTGTACACGATTACGTGCTGTACACGCTCAAGTCGATGTGAATGAGCCCTCAGTTTATCATATTACATATTTCATCTCAGCGTGCAAAAACCATGTGTTACATGTCATATGGAGGGAGAGAGAGAGGGAAAGGTAGAGAGATAGAGGGATGGAGAGAAAGGGAAAAGACAGAGGGATGGAGGGAGAGATAGAGGGATGGGATGGAGGGAGAGAGCTTACAGATGAATAATATTTATCTTTTATTGCAGCAACGCACGCTGGCCGATGAAGAAATCGAAGGTAAAATCCTCTACACACACACACATGCACGCTCACACACACATGCACGCACACGTACACGCACACACACACACACACACACACACACACTGCACCACCCATACTATCAGTAGCACCCTCACCTCTGCACCACCCATACTATCAGTAGCACCCTCACCCACCACCCATACTATCAGTAGCACCCTCACCCACCACCCATACTATCAGTAACACCCTCACCCACCACCCATACTATCAGTAACACCCTCACCTCTGCACCACCCATACTATCAGTAGCACCCTCACCCACCACCCATACTATCAGTAGCACCCTCACCTCTGCACCACCCATACTATCAGTAGCACCCTCACCCACCACCCATACTATCAGTAGCACCCTCACCTCTGCACCACCCCTACTATCAGTAGCACCCTCACCCACCACCCATACTATCAGTAGCACCCTCACCCACCACCCATACTATCAGTAGCACCCTCACCCACCACCCATACTATCAGTAGCACCCTCACCTCTGCACCACCCATACTATCAGTAGCACCCTCACCTCTGCACCACCCATACTATCAGTAGCACCCTCACCCACCACCCATACTATCAGTAGCACCCTCACCCACCACCCATACTATCAGTAACACCCTCACCTCTGCACCACCCATGCCACCCCACTCATCACCCATGCCACCCCCCACATCACCCATGCTACCCCCCACCCCCCACATCACCCATGCCACCCCCCACATCACCCATGCCACCCCCCACATCACTCATCACCCATGCAAACCCCACCCCCCACATCACCCATGCCACCCCCACGCCTCCCATGCCACCCCACTCATCACCCATGCCACCCCACTCATCACCCATGCCACCCCCCACATCACTCATCACCCATGCCACCCCACTCAACACCCATGCCACCCCCCACATCACCCATGCCACCCCCACGCCTCCCATGCCACCCCACTCAACACCCATGCCACCCCACTCATCACCCATGCCACCCCACTCATCACTCATGCCACCCCACTCAACACCCATGCCACCCCCCACATCACCCATGCCACCCCCACGCCTCCCATGCCACCCCACTCATCACCCATGCCACCCCCACATCACCCATGCCACCCCCCACATCACTCATCACCCATGCCACCCCACTCATCACCCATGCCACCCCCCACATCACCCATCACCCATGCAAACCCCACCCCCCACATCACCCATGCCACCCCCACGCCTCCCATGCCACCCCACTCATCACCCATGCCACCCCCACATCACCCATGCCACCCCCACGCCTCCCATGCCACCCCACTCAACACCCATGCCACCCCACTCATCACCCATGCCACCCCACTCATCACCCATGCCACCCCCACGCCTCCCATGCCACCCCACTCAACACCCATGCCACCCCACTCATCACCCATGCCACCCCCACGCCTCCCATGCCACCCCACTCAACACCCATGCCACCCCCACATCACCCATGCCACCCCCCACATCACTCATCACCCATGCCACCCCACTCATCACCCATGCCACCCCACTCAACACCCATGCCACCCCACTCATCACCCATGCCACCCCCCACATCACCCATCACCCATGCAAACCCCACCCCCCACATCACCCATGCCACCCCCACGCCTCCCATGCCACCCCACTCAACACCCATGCCACCCCACTCAACACCCATCACCCATGCAAACCCTACCCCCCACATCACCCATGCCACCCCCACGCCTCCCATGCCACCCC
>CM050210.1:92500-100000 GCA_027475355.1 Coilia nasus | reverse complement strand
CACAGAGATGGAGGTGGGGGAGTATTTACCACAGAGATGGGGGAGTATTTACAACAGAGATGGGGGAGTATTTAACACAGAGATGGGGGAGTATTTAACACAGAGATGGAGATGGGGGAGTATTTAACACAGAGATGGGGGAGTATTTAACACAGATATGGGGGAGTATTTACCACAGAGATAGGGGAGTATTTAACACAGAGATAGAGATTGGGGAGTATTTAACACAGAGATGGGGGAGTATTTACAACAGAGATGGGGGAGTATTTACCACAGAGATGGGGGAGTATTTAACACAGAGATGGAGATGGGGGAGTATTTAACACAGAGATGGGGGAGTATTTAACACAGATATGGGGGAGTATTTACCACAGAGATAGGGGAGTATTTAACACAGAGATAGAGATTGGGGAGTATTTAACACAGAGATGGGGGAGTATTTAACACAGAGATGGAGGTGGGGGAGTATTTAACACAGAGATGGGGGAGTATTTACCACAGAGATGGGGGAGTATTTACCACAGAGATGGGGGAGTATTTAACACAGAGATGGGGGAGTATTTACCACAGAGATGGGGGAGTATTTAACACAGAGATAGAGATGGGGGAGTATTTAACACAGAGATGGGGGAGTATTTAACACAGAGATGGGGGAGTATTTAACACAGAGATAGAGATGGGGGAGTATTTAACACAGAGATGGGGGAGTATTTAACACAGAGATAGAGATGGGGGAGTATTTAACACAGAGATGGGGGAGTATTTAACACAGAGATGGAGGTGGGGGAGTATTTAACACAGAGATGGGGGAGTATTTACCACAGAGATGGGGGAGTATTTAACACAGTGATGGGGGAGTATTTACCACAGAGATGGAGGTGGGGGAGTATTTAACACAGAGATGGGGGATTATTTAACACAGAGATGGGGGAGTATTTAACACAGAGATGGAGGTGGGGGAGTATTTAACAAACACAGAGATGGGGGAGTATTTAACACAGAGATGGGGGAGTATTTAATACAGAGATGGGGGAGTATTTAACACAGAGATGGAGGAGTATTTACAGTCTCAAGAGAGAAAGAAAATCCAATTATTTTTGCAGCTGCCCTGGACCCCAGATATAGAAAGCTGAAGTTTTTGACTCCTGAAGATGCCATTAGAGTGCAGGGGACAGTTGAAGTGCTTGCTGTCAAAGAAGCCAAAAAGGCTGGGACACAGGATGCAAACGTGAACAGGGCCAGAACAGGGCCAGTGTTTCAGGTGGAACTGAAAGCAGTGCTATGGAAACGTGAAGAGGGCCAGTGTTTCAGGTGGAACTGAAAGCAGTGCTATGGAAACCCTCCTTCAGTCTGACACAGACAGTCAGTGAGAATGAGGATAGAGAATCTGAGGGGGACCAAAAGATCCAAGTTGCAATAAGTGAAGTTCAGCCGCACTCTCTAAAATGGATCCTCTCAAACGGTGGAGTGACGATGAGGGGCGTTTCCCCACACTGTCAAAGACGGCCAAATCTTTTCTTTGCATCCCCGCAACCTCCACCCCATCGGAGCGGATTTTCTCTGCAGCAGGGAACATCTGCTCTCGAAAGAGAGCAAGCCTTTCTCCAAGCCATGTAGAAATGCTAACTTTCCTGGCCATGAACAAGAGCCTTGTGCAGATTGGGATGAAACAGTGTCAGAGTGTAGCACAGTACAGTTGTGACTGAGCACTGAGCACAAAATGCACTTTTCCTATATTTGAGACCAAATTTGATTTTGGTGAATAATTCCTTCAGGTGCCTACCTCATTTTATTTAAATGTAGTCATGTTTGATAATGCACTTTTCCTATATTTGAGACCAAATTAGATTTTGGTGAATAATTCCTTCAGGTGCCTACCTCATTTTATTTAAATGTAGTCATGTTTGATAATGCACTTTTCCTATATTTGAGACCAAATTAGATTTTGGTGAATAATTCCTTCAGGTGCCTACCTCATTTTATTTAAATGTAGTCATGTTTGATATGTTTGCTGCCAGAGCAATGGCAGACGCTCCTGAAAACCTGAAGTATTTATTTTTGTGTTGTTTAGGCCAGTGCCTTGTCCTTATTTACTCAGCTGTTTGCTTTAGGCCAGTGCCTTGTCCTTATTTACTCAGCTGTTTGCTTTAGGCCAGTGCCTTGTCCTTATTTACTCAGCTGTTTGCTTTAGGCCAGTGCCTTGTCCTTATTTACTCAGCTGTTTGCACTTCATGCTGCTCTGTTGAAGAACTGTTTGTTGATACAAGCTTCATATCTTATTAAAGGGTTAATGAGCTATCATCTTAAACGTTTTTATTTTCAGTTAGCACATACATTCAGTTAGCACATACATTCACGGAAGAGTTCACAGAAGAGTCAGTTTGCTACTGTATTCATCTGCTCCGGCGCCACTGGACTGCAAGAAATGTTGTCTTGTGGTGACCTTGCCAAACTGTAAAGCACTTTGAGCTGCATTTTGTATGTATGAATTGTGCTATACAAGTAAAGATTATTATTATTATTATTATTATTATTATTATTATTATTATTATACCTTAAACACTTCAAGCAGGAAGCTATGATCTGATCAGCTGCATGCTGGTGCGATAAGCTGTATGTTTTACAGTCAATTTAGGTATGATCCGATTAGTCGACTAATCGAAAAAATAATCAGTGATTAGTCGACTAATTGAAAAAATAACTGGTGATTAGTCGACTATCAAAATAATCGTTTGTGGCAGCCCTAGTGTGTATGTGTGTGTGTGTGTGTGTGTGTGTGTGTGTGTGTGTGTGTGTAGTTTGACATGGATGGCAATGGTACTATAACCACGGATGAGCTGAAGCAGGCGATGGTGAAGCTGGTGTGTGTGTGTGTGTGTGTGTGTGTGTGTGTGTAGTTTGACATGGATGGCAATGGTACTATAACCACGGATGAGCTGAAGCAGGCGATGGTGAAGCTGGTGTGTGTGTGTGTGTGTGTGTGTGTGTGTGTGTAGTTTGACATGGATGGCAATGGTACTATAACCACGGATGAGCTGAAGCAGGCGATGGTGAAGCTGATATGTGTGTGTGTGTGTGTGTGTGTAGTTTGACATGGATGGCAATGGTACTATAACCACGGATGAGCTGAAGCAGGCGATGGTGAAGCTGATATGTGTGTGTGTGTGTGTGTGTGTAGTTTGACATGGATGGCAATGGTACTATAACCACGGATGAGCTGAAGCAGGCGATGGTGAAGCTGATATGTGTGTGTGTGTGTGTAGTTTGACATGGATGGCAATGGTACTATAACCACGGATGAGCTGAAGCAGGCGATGGTGAAGCTGATATGTGTGTGTGTGTGTGTGTGTGTAGTTTGACATGGATGGCAATGGTACTATAACCACGGATGAGCTGAAGCAGGCGATGGTGAAGCTGATATGTGTGTGTGTGTGTGTGTGTAGTTTGACATGGATGGCGATGGTACTATAACCACGGATGAGCTGAAGCAGGCGATGGTGAAATTGATGGGCGAGAAGACGAGCGCTCGGGAGATCGAAGCCGTCGTCAGGCACGCCGACAACAACGGGGATGGAACCGTGGACTTCGAGGGTGAGAACCACACACTCACACACACTACATGCCCACACACACACACACTCACACACATTACATGCCCACACACACACACACTCACACACTCACACACATTACATGCCCACACACACACACACACACACTCACACACATTACATGCCCACACACACACACACACACTCACACACATTACATGCCCACACACACACACACACACTCACACACATTACATGCCCACACACACACACACACACTCACACACATTACATGCCCACACACGCACACACACACACACTCACACACATTACATGCTCACACACACACACACTCACACACATTACATGCCCTCACACACACACACACACACACTCACACACACACACACACACTCACACACATTACATGCCCACACACACACACACTCACACTCACACACATTACATGCCCACACACACACACTCACACACACACACTCACACACACACACTCACACACATTACATGCCCACATACACACACTCACACACATTACATGCCCACACACTCACACACTCACACTCACACACATTACATGCCCACACACACACACACACGCGCGCGCACACACACACACTCACACACATTACATGCCCACACACACACATACACACACACACACGCGCGCGCACACACACACTCACACACACTCACACACATTACATGCCCACACACACATACACACACACACACGCACACACACACACTCACACACATACACACACACACACATTACAATCCCACGCACACACACACACACACTCACACGTATTACAAGCCCACACACACACATACACGCACACACACACACACACACACGTACACACACACACACACACACACGCAGTACAATTCCACACACCCACACACACTCACACAAAGTCCTCAAAGTCCACACAAACCCCCACTACACACACATACATCACACACACACACTGCAATCCCACACACACACACAGACTTCATACACACACACAAACAGACAGGCTCAGTCTTAGACAACCCAACAATCCTGCACTCTCCAACAGGCTCTAGATGGGTGGGTCTCATCACACACACACACACACACGCACATAAACACACAGCCACCCACACACACACAATATCTACAAATGTACAAACAGAACTCAGACATATTAATTATTCACTGTTTACATAAGTGTACACACACAAACATGCGCGCAGACACACACACACACAGCCACCCTGAGGGCTCATTCACACCAAACACTCTGCATATTCAGCGTATGGCCGTTTTCTGTCCGTATTCGTTTAGAATGCATGTTAACACCGCACGCATGATCTGACCGTATTCTGTCTATGAATATGCTCAGAATACGGGCTGCAGCTAGAAAATAGATTCTGCGCGTGATGTGAGCGTATTCAGCCAAAATCCCATTGAAAGCTATTGCACAACTATGCAATTCATATCAGCTGTGCTATCAATGCAGGTATTGACACAGGATACCTCAAAAACCTCGCGACCGTCTGCAAAATATTACCAACCGCTTACAGCAGCATAAAACAATCGCTGGAAAGCTATCAGTCATACCAGATCTGCACTGCAAGTGCAGTGACTAGCCTACGTGAACATAGCAGAGAAACACATATTGTGTTTATTAAAGTGCAGTGACTAGCCTACATTAGCATAGCAGAGAAACACATATTGTGTTTATTAAAGTGCAGTGACTAGCCTACGTGAGCATAGCAGGGAAACACATATTGTGTTTATTAAAGTGCAGTGCAGTGACTAGCCTACGTGAGCATAGCAGAGAAACACATATTGTGTTTATTAAAGTGCAGTGCAGTGACTAGCCTACGTGAGCATAGCAGAGAAACACATATTGTGTTTATTAAAGTGCAGTGCAGTGACTAGCCTACATGAGCATAGCAGAGAAACACATATTGTGTTTATTAAAGTGCAGTGCAGTGACTAGCCTACATTAGCATAGCAGAGAAACACATATTGTGTTTATTAAAGTGCAGTGCAGTGACTAGCCTACGTGAGCATAGCAGAGAAACACATATTGTGTTTATTAAAGTGCAGTGACTAGCCTACATTAGCATAGCAGAGAAACACATATTGTGTTTATTAAAGTGCAGTGCAGTGACTAGCCTACGTGAACATAGCAGAGAAACACATATTGTGTTTATTAAAGTGCAGTGACTAGCCTACATTAGCATAGCAGAGAAACACATATTGTGTTTATTAAAGTGCAGTGCAGTGACTAGCCTACGTGAGCATAGCAGAGAAACACATATTGTGTTTATTAAAGTGCAGTGCAGTGACTAGCCTACGTGAGCATAGCAGAGAAACACATATTGTGTTTATTAAAGTGCAGTGACTAGCCTACATTAGCATAGCAGAGAAACACATATTGTGTTTATTAAAGTGCAGTGCAGTGACTAGCCTACGTGAACATAGCAGAGAAACACATATTGTGTTTATTAAAGTGCAGTGACTAGCCTACATTAGCATAGCAGAGAAACACATATTGTGTTTATTAAAGTGCAGTGCAGTGACTAGCCTACGTGAGCATAGCAGAGAAACACATATTGTGTTTATTAAAGTGCAGTGACTAGCCTACATTAGCATAGCAGAGAAACACATATTGTGTTTATTAAAGTGCAGTGCAGTGACTAGCCTACGTGAGCATAGCAGAGAAACACATATTGTGTTTATTAAAGTGCAGTGCAGTGACTAGCCTACGTGAACATAGCAGAGAAACACATATTGTGTTTATTAAAGTGCAGTGACTAGCCTACATTAGCATAGCAGAGAAACACATATTGTGTTTATTAAAGTGCAGTGCAGTGACTAGCCTACGTGAACATAGCAGAGAAACACATATTGTGTTTATTAAAGTGCAGTGACTAGCCTACATTAGCATAGCAGAGAAACACATATTGTGTTTATTAAAGTGCAGTGCAGTGACTAGCCTACGTGAGCATAGCAGAGAAACACATATTGTGTTTATTAAAGTGCAGTGCAGTGACTAGCCTACGTGAGCATAGCAGAGAAACACATATTGTGTTTATTAAAGTGCAGTGCAGTGACTAGCCTACGTTAGCATAGCAGAGAAACACATATTGTGTTTATTAAAGTGCAGTGCAGTGACTAGCCTACGTGAACATAGCAGAGAAACACATATTGTGTTTATTAAAGTGCAGTGACTAGCCTACATTAGCATAGCAGAGAAACACATATTGTGTTTATTAAAGTGCAGTGACTAGCCTACATTAGCATAGCAGAGAAACACATATTGTGTTTATTAAAGTGCAGTGCAGTGACTAGCCTACGTGAACATAGCAGAGAAACACATATTGTGTTTATTAAAGTGCAGTGACTAGCCTACATTAGCATAGCAGAGAAACACATATTGTGTTTATTAAAGTGCAGTGCAGTGACTAGCCTACGTGAGCATAGCAGAGAAACACATATTGTGTTTATTAAAGTGCAGTGACTAGCCTACATTAGCATAGCAGAGAAACACATATTGTGTTTATTAAAGTGCAGTGCAGTGACTAGCCTACGTGAGCATAGCAGAGAAACACATATTGTGTTTATTAAAGTGCAGTGCAGTGACTAGCCTACGTGAACATAGCAGAGAAACACATATTGTGTTTATTAAAGTGCAGTGACTAGCCTACATTAGCATAGCAGAGAAACACATATTGTGTTTATTAAAGTGCAGTGCAGTGACTAGCCTACGTGAACATAGCAGAGAAACACATATTGTGTTTATTAAAGTGCAGTGACTAGCCTACATTAGCATAGCAGAGAAACACATATTGTGTTTATTAAAGTGCAGTGCAGTGACTAGCCTACGTGAGCATAGCAGAGAAACACATATTGTGTTTATTAAAGTGCAGTGCAGTGACTAGCCTA
>CM050210.1:60000-90000 GCA_027475355.1 Coilia nasus | reverse complement strand
CAACTCAATACAGTGTGACTATCACTTAACATACAACTCAATATACAGCAATTATCTCTCACACTTAACATTCACACACAGAGAGGTAGCACTAAACTAATGGACATCAGTAGGGCAGCTGTGGTCTAGGGGTTAGAGAGTTGGTCTTGGGATTGGAGCGTCGTAGGTTCGAATCCCACCCTACCCATGGTTGAGATGCCCTTGAGCAAGGCATCTAACCCCACACTGCTGGGCTGTAACTGAAACCCTGTAAATATCTGTAAGTTGCTTTGGATAAGAGCGTCAGCTTAATGTAATGTAAAGGTGTCCCCTTTCTGTACAGTGAATGTTTGTATATGTGCGTATGTATATTCATACATATTGTGTATATGCATTAGTGTCTCCTGAAGGCACTCTGGCATTTTCCTTCCAAAGCAACAAAAGAATGAAAAACTACACGAGCTTCCGTCCGTCAGCCTCCTTTCCACCAATGCTACTTTTATTTAAGAACACAACAAAGCTTTATTCTTTAGCAATCTTTCATGATACATAAGATGCCAGAAGACTACTGGCTATTAGACTATGATGCATAAGAAGCCATGTAACATGTGTAACATACACTCCTTAACTCTTCTGAGGGGGCCATTTTGTGTAGTGATGCTTGTAGGTCTGTGCATCTGTGCTTTAGACTACTGGCAACATGTTAACACTAGCAATGAAAGACTACTGGCTACATGATAACACTAGCAATGAAAGACTACTGGCTACATGATAACACTAGCAATGAAAGACTACTGGCTACATGTTAACACTAGCAATGAAAGACTACTGGCTACATCTTAACACTAGCAATGAAAGACTACTGGCTACATGTTAACACTAGAAATGAAAGACTACTGGCTACATGTTAACACTAGCAATGAAAGCCTACTGGCTACATGATAACACTAGCAATGAAAGCATTACACTACTGGCTACATGATAACACTAGCAATGAAAGACTACTGGCTACATGTTAACACTAGCAATGAAAGACTACTGGCTACATGATAACACTAGCAATGAAAGACTACTGGCTACATGTTAACACTAGCAATGAAAGACTACTGGCTACATGATAACACTAGCAATGAAAGACTACTGGCTACATGTTAACACTAGCAATGAAAGACTACTGGCTACATGATAACACTAGCAATGAAAGACTACTGGCTACATGTTAACACTAGCAATGAAAGACTACTGGCTATATGATAACACTAGCAATGAAAGACTACTGGCTACATGATAACACTAGCAATGAAAGACTACTGGCTACATAATAACACTAGCAATGAAAGACTACTGGCTACATAATAACACTAGCAATGAAAGACTACTGGCTACATGTTAACACTAGCAATGAAAGACTACTGGCTACATGTTAACACTAGCAATGAAAGCCTACTGGCTACATGATAACACTAGCAATGAAAGCATTACACTACTGGCTACATGATAACACTAGCAATGAAAGACTACTGGCTACATGTTAACACTAGCAATGAAAGACTACTGGCTACATGATAACACTAGCAATGAAAGACTACTGGCTACATGTTAACACTAGCAATGAAAGACTACTGGCTACATGATAACACTAGCAATGAAAGACTACTGGCTACATGTTAACACTAGCAATGAAAGACTACTGGCTATATGATAACACTAGCAATGAAAGACTACTGGCTACATGATAACACTAGCAATGAAAGACTACTGGCTACATAATAACACTAGCAATGAAAGACTACTGGCTACATAATAACACTAGCAATGAAAGACTACTGGCTACATGTTAACACTAGCAATGAAAGACTACTGGCTACATGTTAACACTAGCAATGAAAGCCTACTGGCTACATGATAACACTAGCAATGAAAGCATTACACTACTGGCTACATGATAACACTAGCAATGAAAGACTACTGGCTACATGTTAACACTAGCAATGAAAGACTACTGGCTACATGATAACACTAGCAATGAAAGACTACTGGCTACATGTTAACACTAGCAATGAAAGACTACTGGCTACATGATAACACTAGCAATGAAAGACTACTGGCTACATGATAACACTAGCAATGAAAGCATTACACTACTGGCTACATGTTAACACTAGCAATGAAAGCCTACTGGCTACATGATAACACTAGCAATGAAAGACTACTGGCTACATAATAATACTTATGAACACTGAAAGATGATGAACATGTGGATGTTGCTAATTACCACTAGCAATGAAAGACTACTGGCTACATAATAATACTTATGAACACTGAAAGATGATGAACATGTGGATGTTGCTAATTACCACTAGCAATGAAAGACTACTGGCTACATCTTAACACTAGCAATGAAAGACTACTGGCTACATAATAATACTTATGAACACTGAAAGATGATGAACATGTGGATGTTGCTAATTACCACTAGCAATGAAAGACTACTGGCTACATGATAACACTAGCAATGAAAGACTACTGGCTACATAATAATACTTATGAACACTGAAAGATGATGAACATGTGGATGTTGCTAATTACTTATTCTCTTCTCACCTCTTCTCACTTGTTCTCTTTCTCTCTCTTCTCATCACTCATTCTTCTGTCTCTCTCTTCTCATCACTCATTCTTCTGTCTCTCTCTTCTCATCACTCATTCTTCTGTCTCTCTCTTCTTTCCGACAGAATTTGTCAAGATGATGATGTCGAGATAGAGAAGAGGAACAGCAAGACTGAAGAATCCCCCTCACTCACACACACACACACACACACACACACACACACACACACACACACACACACACACACAGACGCACACACACACACTCAAATATATATGAGTAATATACGAGTACATATATATATATATGAGTAATATATGTATAATATATATATATGAGTAATATACGAGTACATATATATATGAGTAATATACGAGTACATATATATATATGAGTAATATATGTATAATATATATATATATGAGTAATATATGTATAATATATATATATATGAGTAATATATGTATAATATATATATATGAGTAATATATGTATAATATATATATATGAGTAATATACGAGTATAAATGTCATGTGTGCAGACACATTTCAGTAAGCTGTATTGTAAAAAAAGCTAATTTAATGCAATATCAAACCCTCTAACCGCCCAACCATACACACACACGCGCGCACGCCCACACACACACACACACACACACACACACACACACACATGCACACACACACACACACACACACACACACACACACACACACACACACATACACACACACACACACACATACACACACACACACACAGACTTAATAATGCAGTATGAAACCCCAACTCTAACTGCCCAACCAAGCCCTCAAGGGCATCAGCGTGAGAATAATTTTCAGAAGCTGACATTTCTGTCATAAAGATCCGTATTTATTTATTTTCTCTAATAAATATCCTTATTTATTATTTTGTCTAATAAAGATGTATTGATCTGATGTAATATTCTATTTTTTAGATATTAACTTTTGGGTTGCATTTAACTCCAGGTTGAAATAATCAAAATTAAAGCAAATAAAGAACACAAAGGCTTTTGACTATTTCATTTTGTGTGTAAAGAATCAATATGATATATAAGTTTCACTATTTCACTTTGTGTGTAAAGAATCAATATGATATATAAGTTTCACTATTTCACTTTGTGTGTAAAGAATCAATATGATATACAAGTTTCACTTTTTCAATTGAATTAATGTGATAAAGCATTCTGTGATATTCTAAATTATGTGTGTGGATGTGTGTATGAGACAGTGAGAGACTCGTGTGTGCGTGTATGTGTGTGTGTGTGTGTGTGTCATGTGTAGATGTGTGTGTGTGTGAGAGAAAGTGAGAGACTTGTATGTGGTGCTTTAGACAACAGTGGGTGAAATAAGGACCTATGAACTACACTATGGCTCACACACACACTTAAACACAAACACACACACACTTACACTATGGCTCACACACACACACAAACACACACACACTTACACACAAACACACACAAACACACACACTTAAACTAAAACACACACACACTCTTAAACCAAAACACACACACACTCTTAAACCAAAACACACACACACTCTTAAACCAAAACACACACACACTCTTAAACCAAAACACACACACTTAACCCTATGGGCCCTAGGCTATTTTCAGGGTATTTTTACTACCTTTACTTTTAAGCTTGTCACGGAAACCAGACAGACAGATACGGACCCAAAAGCGTAACCTTACAATGAACTTTATTTAGGGGTTCAGGGGAGATGGGACAAAGTCAAAAGCCCAACTGGGGCTGGCAGATGGTCAGAGACACTCGCCGAGTCACACAGGTGAGAAGGCTGGCCGTGTCCAGGCGAGTAGAGCCGCGCTCCGCAGCCAGGTCCAGGCGAGTAGAGCCGCGCTCCGCGGCCGTGTCCAGGCGAGTAGAGCCGCGCTCCGCGGCTGCGTCCAGGCGAGCAGAGCCGAGTCGTAGGCAGGCAGGAGTCGAAGCCAGGGACAGGACAGCCGAGCAGAGTCGAGGGCAGGCAGGGGTCGGCACCGGGGACAGCAGAGCCGAGCAGAGTCGAGGGCAGGCAGGAGTCAAAGCCAGGGACAGCAGAGCCGAGCAGAGTCGAGGGCAGGCAGGAGTCGAAGCCAAGGGCAGGAGCATAGAGCAGAGTCGGAGGCAGGCAGGAGTCGATACCGGAGGACTGGAGGTAACTCACACACAGGCAGACAGGGGAGAGACAGGAACAAACAGGAGGCGAACAGACAGACAGGAAACACAGCCAAACAGACGCTGGAGAGTCAGGAGTCAAGGAGCTGGCCGAGGAGTACACCGTGGTTCACAGACGGACTGACAATGAGTGAGGGAAGTGAGTTTAAATCACTAGCGTGAAACGAGGAGTGCAGGTGAGAGGGATAATCGAATAAACTCGTGATGGTCAAAAACAAGGAAGTGCAGGTGAGGGAGATAATAGGGAGAGCGAGGGAATAATCTAATGAGGTGCTGAACGAGGAAGTGCAGGTGAAGAGAGTTAACCAAGACAACGCGGGGGAGGTGCGGTGCAGCGCGGTAGAGTGAACCTAAATGACGAACAGATGGGAGACAGCTAATAAGAAACAGAAAAAATCGTGATAAGTTCACTGCAGAAGTATGTGCTTGGTGTCGTTGGAAAGCTGAGATTCTGTATTTTCTTCTGATATGTGTGCCTTATTTATGCGATCACGGGTTCGCGAGTAATTTCAGCGAGAGTAATGCCTGTGCAAAGCGCTAATATGAGAGATTTTGGCTCATTTTAATAAATTAATATCTGGCCGATACTTGAGCACTAAAGTAAGCGAGGGGTCACGTTGTAAAGCCCTGGTTCTGCTGTTTCGTTAGGCACGAGTGCCATATCGCTACAATGTACCGTTCCAGAGAATTTCAGCAGAGAAGAATGGGTGTACATTTGCCTGCACTTTGTGCTGCACTTTCCAGCTCCTCCCCTCCAGACGGCGCTTCAGGAGCCTTCGGACTAAAACCAGCAGGTTTAGGAACAGTTTCTTTCCTTCTTTCCTACAGCTGTTTCCCTGCTGAACTCTACCACCCGCTGAACCTCCATGTCCCCCCACTACGCCACCACTCTCGCCCCCTACCATGCCCCCCCTTCCATGCCACCACTCGCACTCCCTGAACTCTATCACCCGCTGAACCTCCATGTCCCCCTACCACGCCACCACTCTCGCCCCCTACCTAGACACCACTACCACTACCTCCACGCCCCGTCCCTCTTCACCTCTCCATCTCTCCCAATCACTAGCACATGGTAGGATCGGATTGGATTGGTATTGGATTGGGTGTTGCTACCCAACGGGTGGTCTGTCCCAAATCCCTGTGCACATGAGAGTTCGTGTAAGCGGATAATGGTCAGAGATCTGGCTGTTTCCGCTACGCTAGATGGCGCTGTATTCCTTTGAACAAGTGGTGTTAGAACTACTTCAGGTTGACGGCTGCTAAAAAGAAAATAAACGAACTATCTGGCGGCATACAAAACAAAGATAACGCTCGAGGAGGTTGACAGAGCAGTATTTGCATGCATGTTGTGCATTCTCCTTTGTTTGGAAGTCCGTATGAAAGAACAAACAGCGTTTTTGGTTTCCTTGATATGACATGAACTGTGCCGTCGGCGTTTGATATTACAAGCAATTCAGGACAACGAGACTTGTTGAGAGCAGGCGCTAGAAAGCCTCGACGTTCAGTATGGATGAAAATCAGGGACAGAAGCTTCTGGGATCGAGTGGTCTTAAATGCGCAGTACGCGAATCCAAACCAATACCGTGCACAAGGCGGCACCAAGCGGATTAACATCGGCATAAGCCAGGGGTTGCAATCGGATTCGCGAAACCAATCCCTATACGATCTTTAGCCTGTGCACGTGAATTCGATACGATCCCAAACCTTTTCCAATCGGATTCAACTCGTCCATGTGCACGCAGTGAGTGTCAGTGAACTTTACCCAATCCCCGCATCCATTGGCACTCCACCCCAAAACAAAAATGTATATTGTCAATACTGTATAGTTCATCCGGTATATCTCTGTGTTACAGTTCATCCGGTACATATCCTGTACATATTGTTCAGACATATCATATTTACTAACTTATATATTTATAGCACAACTGTATACTTGTCCATAGCCCATCATATATATTAATAGCTCTACTGTATATTTGTTTATAGCACATCTGTTTATGTCCCCCACAAAGAATTTACAACAAAGTAACCCCATGTTCATATTGCCCTACTTACTGTACATAATTCACTAGTGTCTATATTGTATATACTGTATATATCACACTTGCTGCTCTTGCACTTCTGATTAGATGCTAAACGGCATTTCGTTACCTGTATTTATACATGTGTAATGACAAAGTTGAATCTAATCTAATCTAATCTAATTTAAACTACAGCACACACACTTAAACTCAAACACACACACTTAAACTAAAACACACACACTTAAACTCAAACACACACACACTTAAACTAAAACACACACACTTAAATTAAAACACACACACTTAAACTAAAACACACACACTTAAACTCAAACACACACACACTTAAACTAAAACACACACACTTAAACTAAAACACACACACTTAAACTAAAACACACACACACTTAAACTAAAACACACACACTTAAACTAAAACACACACACACACACTTAAACTAAAACACACACTCTTAAACTCAAGCACACACACTTAAACTAAAACACACACACTTAAACTAAAACACACACACTTACAGTTTTTTATGTTTGCTTACACACTAAAAAGTAAAGTTTCCCACTGTTAATGAAACCTAACACTCCAATAACAAAACATCGGCTCAGATTGGCACTACTCTAAACACATTTTCAGCTTAACACTTTTTCCAAAACATTACACACATTGATTTGCAAAACATTAAACATACTTATATGCCTTACACACGTGATTATATTGTAATGTCACATTCTTCAGTTTAGAAGACTTTCCTTACCTTCACAGGCACACTGAAGAAGGCACACGCCGAAACGCGTCTGTGCAATTAAAAGTCTGTTATGCAAAGTGCGGCCTCTTGTGTTGTTTTCATATGATTTAAACACAAGAAGCAATGCCTTAAAGTCAATTCTATAACTTACTGGGAGCCAGTGCAGGGACCTTAAAACTGGAGTAATGTCATCAGATCTTTTTGTCCTTGTAAGAACCCTTGCTGCTGCATTTTGGATCAGTTGAAGCTGTTTGATGGTCTTTTTAGGAAGGCCTGTGAAAAGGCCATTACAGTAATCAACCCTACTGGAAATAAAGGCATGTACAAGTTTTTCTAGATCTTGTTTTGACATAAGACCTCTGAGTTTAGCAATGTTTTTTAGGTGATAGAATGAAGATTTAGTGATTGCTTTCATGTGACTGTTGAATGTTAGTTCACTGTCAATAAAGACACCAAGATTTTTAACAGTATCTTTTGCTTTAAGCCCCTTAGTCTCAAGAGCAGTAGTGATCCTACGTCTGTCTTCCTTTTTCCCAAATACAATTACTTCAGTTTTATCTGCGTTCAGCTGAAGAAAATTGTGTGACATCCAGTTGATTTGTTCGATACACCCACAGAGAGACTCAAGGGGGGTAGCATTGTGGACTATAGCAGCACTGTAGCATTGTGGACTATAGCAGCACTATAGCATTGTGGACTATAGCAGCACTGTAGCATTGTGGACTATAGCATTGTGGACTATAGCAGCACTGTAGCATTGTGGACTATAGCAGCACTATAGCATTGTGGACTATAGCAGCACTGTAGCATTGTGGACTATAGCAGCACTATAGCATTGTGGACTATAGCAGCACTGTAGCATTGTGGACTATAGCAGCACTATAGCATTGTGGACTATAGCAGCACTATAGCATTGTGGACTATAGCATTGTGGACTATAGCAGCACTATAGCATTGTGGACTATAGCAGCACTATAGCATTGTGGACTATAGCATTGTGGACTATAGCAGCACTGTAGCATTGTGGACTATAGCAGCACTATAGCATTGTGGACTATAGCAGCACTGTAGCATTGTGGACTATAGCAGCACTGTAGCATTGTGGACTATAGCATTGTGGACTATAGCATTGTGGACTATAGCATTGTGGACTATAGCAGCACTGTAGCATTGTGGACTATAGCAGCACTATAGCATTGTGGACTATAGCAGCACTGTAGCATTGTGGACTATAGCAGCACTGTAGCATTGTGGACTATAGCATTGTGGACTATAGCATTGTGGACTATAGCAGCACTGTAGCATTGTGGACTATAGCATTGTGGACTATAGCATTGTGGACTATAGCATTGTGGACTATAGCAGCACTGTAGCATTGTGGACTATAGCAGCACTGTAGCATTGTGGACTATAGCAGCACTATAGCATTGTGGACTATAGCATTGTGGACTATAGCATTGTGGACTATAGCATTGTGGACTATAGCAGCACTGTAGCATTGTGGACTATAGCAGCACTATAGCATTGTGGACTATAGCAGCACTGTAGCATTGTGGACTATAGCAGCACTATAGCATTGTGGACTATAGCAGAACTATAGCATTGTGGACTATAGCATTGTGGACTATAGCAGCACTATAGCATTGTGGACTATAGCAGCACTATAGCATTGTGGACTATAGCAGCACTATAGAATTGTGGACTATAGCATTGTGGACTATAACAGCACTGTAGCATTGTGGACTATAGCAGCACTATAGAATTGTGGACTATAGCATTGTGGACTATAACAGCACTGTAGCATTGTGGACTATAGCATTGTGGACTATAGCAGCACTGTAGCATTGTGGACTATAGCAGCACTATAGCATTGTGGACTATAGCATTGTGGACTATAGCAGCACTATAGCATTGTGGACTATAGCAGCACTATAGAATTGTGGACTATAGCATTGTGGACTATAACAGCACTGTAGCATTGTGGACTATAGCATTGTGGACTATAGCAGCACTGTAGCATTGTGGACTATAACAGCACTGTAGCATTGTGGACTATAGCAGCACTGTAGCATTGTGGACTATAGCATTGTGGACTATAGCAGCACTGTAGCATTGTGGACTATAGCAGCACTGTAGCATTGTGGACTATAGCAGCACTATAGCATTGTGGACTATAGCAGCACTGTAGCATTGTGGACTATAGCATTGTGGACTATAGCAGCACTGTAGCATTGTGGACTATAGCAGCACTATAGCATTGTGGACTATAGCAGCACTATAGAATTGTGGACTATAGCATTGTGGACTATAACAGCACTGTAGCATTGTGGACTATAGCATTGTGGACTATAGCAGCACTGTAGCATTGTGGACTATAGCAGCACTATAGCATTGTGGACTATAGCATTGTGGACTATAGCAGCACTATAGCATTGTGGACTATAGCAGCACTATAGAATTGTGGACTATAGCATTGTGGACTATAACAGCACTGTAGCATTGTGGACTATAGCATTGTGGACTATAGCAGCACTGTAGCATTGTGGACTATAGCAGCACTGTAGCATTGTGGACTATAGCAGCACTGTAGCATTGTGGACTATAGCAGCACTGTAGCATTGTGGACTATAACAGCACTGTAGCATTGTGGACTATAGCAGCACTGTAGCATTGTGGACTATAGCATTGTGGACTATAGCAGCACTGTAGCATTGTGGACTATAGCAGCACTGTAGCATTGTGGACTATAGCAGCACTGTAGCATTGTGGACTATAGCAGCACTATAGCATTGTGGACTATAGCAGCACTGTAGCATTGTGGACTATAGCAGCACTATAGCATTGTGGACTATAACAGCACTGTAGCATTGTGGACTATAGCATTGTGGACTATAGCAGCACTGTAGCATTGTGGACTATAGCAGCACTATAGCATTGTGGACTATAGCATTGTGGACTATAGCAGCACTATAGCATTGTGGACTATAGCAGCACTATAGAATTGTGGACTATAGCATTGTGGACTATAACAGCACTGTAGCATTGTGGACTATAGCATTGTGGACTATAGCAGCACTGTAGCATTGTGGACTATAACAGCACTGTAGCATTGTGGACTATAGCAGCACTGTAGCATTGTGGACTATAGCATTGTGGACTATAGCAGCACTGTAGCATTGTGGACTATAGCAGCACTGTAGCATTGTGGACTATAGCAGCACTATAGCATTGTGGACTATAGCAGCACTGTAGCATTGTGGACTATAGCATTGTGGACTATAGCAGCACTGTAGCATTGTGGACTATAGCAGCACTATAGCATTGTGGACTATAGCAGCACTATAGAATTGTGGACTATAGCATTGTGGACTATAACAGCACTGTAGCATTGTGGACTATAGCATTGTGGACTATAGCAGCACTGTAGCATTGTGGACTATAGCAGCACTATAGCATTGTGGACTATAGCATTGTGGACTATAGCAGCACTATAGCATTGTGGACTATAGCAGCACTATAGAATTGTGGACTATAGCATTGTGGACTATAACAGCACTGTAGCATTGTGGACTATAGCATTGTGGACTATAGCAGCACTGTAGCATTGTGGACTATAGCAGCACTGTAGCATTGTGGACTATAGCAGCACTGTAGCATTGTGGACTATAGCAGCACTGTAGCATTGTGGACTATAACAGCACTGTAGCATTGTGGACTATAGCAGCACTGTAGCATTGTGGACTATAGCATTGTGGACTATAGCAGCACTGTAGCATTGTGGACTATAGCAGCACTGTAGCATTGTGGACTATAGCAGCACTGTAGCATTGTGGACTATAGCAGCACTATAGCATTGTGGACTATAGCAGCACTGTAGCATTGTGGACTATAGCATTGTGGACTATAGCAGCACTATAGCATTGTGGACTATAGCAGCACTATAGCATTGTGTGTGTGTGTGTGTGTGTGTGTGTGTGTGTGTGTGTGTGTGTGTATGTGTGTGTGTGGTGATGTTTTTTTCATTGAAATGGCCTTTGGCTAAGGGCTCATGTCTGCAGGGGTGCATCTGTTCACACTAAACACACACACACTGCTCACACTAAACACACACACACTGCTCACACTCACACACACTCCTCACATTAAACACACACACACTGCTCACACTAAACACATACACACTGCTCACACTAAACACACACACACACTCCTCACACTAAACACACACACACTGCTCACACTCACACACACTCCTCACACTAAACACACACACACTGCTCACACTAAACACACACACACACTCCTCACACTAAACACACACACACTGCTCACACTAAACACACACACACACACTCCTCACACTAAACACACACACACTGCTCACACTAAACACACACACTCCTCACATTAAACACACACACACACTCACACACACTCCTCACATTAAACACACACACACACACTCCTCACATTAAACACACACACACACACTCCTCACACTAAACACACACACACACACACTCCTCACACTAAACACACACACACTGCTCACACTAAACACACACACACACTCACACACACTCCTCACACTAAACACACACACACTGCTCACACTAAACACACACACACACACTCCTCACACTAAACACACACACACTGCTCACACTAAACACACACACACACACTCCTCACACTAAACACACACACACACTCCTCACACTAAACACACACACACTGCTCACACTAAACACACACACTCCTCACACTAAACACACACACACTGCTCACACTAAACACACACACTCCTCACATTAAACACACACACACTGCTCACACTCACACACACACACACTCACACACACTCCTCACATTAAACACACACACACACACTCCTCACACTAAACACACACACACTGCTCACACTCACACACACACACACTCACACACACTCCTCACATTAAACACACACACACTGCTCACACTCACACTGCTCACACTCACACACACACACACACTCCTCACATTAAACACACACACACACACTCCTCACACTAAACACACACACACTGCTCACACTAAACACACACACACACACTGCTCACACTAAACACACACACACACACTTCTCACACTAAACAAACACACACACACCTTACACTAAACAAACACACACACACTCCTCCCCTTACACTAAACAAACGCACACACACTCCTCCCCTTACACTAAACAAACACACACACACACTCCTCCCCTTACACTAAACAAACGCACACACACACTCCTCCCCTTACACTAAACACACACACACACACTGCTCACACTAAACACACACACACACACTCCTCACACTAAACAAACACACACACTCTGCTCACACTAAACACACACACACACACACACACACTCTGCTCACACTAAACACACACACAGACACTCCTCACACTAAACACACACACACACACTGCTCACACTAAACACACACACACTCACACTAAACACACACACACACACTGCTCACACTAAACACACACACTGCTCACACTAAACACACACACACACACACTGCTCACACTAAACACACACACACACACTCTGCTCACACTAAACACACACACTCTGCTCACACTAAACACACACACACACACTCTGCTCACACTAAACACACACACTCTGCTCACACTAAACACACACACACACTCTGCTCACACTAAACACACACACACACACACTCTGCTCACACTAAACACACACACACACTCTGCTCACACTAAACACACACACACACTCTGCTCACACTAAACACACACACACTCTGCTCACACTGAACACGTAACAGTGTGACTGACACACACACACACACACACACACACACACACACACACACACACACACACTCGCGTGGTCTAAGGGTAATCTCTGAGTTGCTGTTCTACATGATGCTCAAACACGCGCACACCACTGCCCCCTAGTGCCAACTCTGAGGATTACATAACAGCATATCTGCACCCTGTGTGTGTGTGTGTGTGTGTGTGTGTGGCCCAGAACAGGAAGAACAGGTGAGCTAAATTTTCTTTTTGCTTTCCCTGGTTGATTTATTTTGGCGGTTGGTGAGCTTCCAGTAAGTGCAACATGCAGAATTCACTTTGGAAAAGTTCTCACTAATGAATTTCTCCAACATGCAGAATTCACTTTGGAAAAGTTCTCACTAATGAATTTCTCCAACATGCAGAATTCACTTTGGAAAAGTTCTCACTAATGAATTTCTCCAACATGCAGAATTCACTTTGGAAAAGTTCTTACTAATGAATTTCTCCAACATGCAGAATTCACTTTGGAAAAGTTCTCACTAATGAATTTCTCCAACATGCAGAATTCACTTTGGAAAAGTTCTCACTAATGAATTTCTCCAACATGCAGAATTCACTTTGGAAAAGTTCTTACAAATGAATTTCTCCAACATGCAGAATTCACTTTGGAAAAGTTCTTACTAATGAATTTCTCCAACATGCAGAATTCACTTTGGAAAAGTTCTTACTAATGAATTTCTCCAACATGCAGAATTCACTTTGGAAAAGTCCTTACTAATGAATTTCTCCTACTCTCAGTGCAGAAGACACACACAACCTACGTAGACAGTAGACAAGGCCACATGGAACAGAGAGAGAGTGTGTGTGTGTCTGTGTCTGTGTGTGTGTGGAAAGCACACACAACCTACGTAGACGGTAGACAAGGCCACATGGAACAGAGAGAGAGAGAGAGAGAGAGAGAGAGAGAGTGTGTGTGTGTGTGTGTGTGGAAAGCACACAACTTACGTAGACGGTAGACAAGGCAAGGCAAGGCAAGACAAGGCAAGTTTATTTGTATAGCGCATTTCATACACATCGGCAATCCAATGTGCTTCACAAAAATAAAAACAAAGGACAATATGTAAAGGCATAACAGATAAAGTAGTTGTAGAGGCATAAAAGGTAAAACAAGTGTAAAAGCATACAAGTAAATATGTAGTAGAAGTCACCCCACCGGGACTCGAACCCTGGTCTCCAGGGTGGTAAACAGTGGCTCTGACCACAACGCCAACATACACTCAGGTGTCCCTCACGCATCTCCCACCATACTTCTCACACAGTGGGTGGACATCCGATGACCTCATAGCAAGCCATCCAATTCTGACACCAGTTGTAGCGAAGGGGAGGAGAAATCACCCCACCGGGACTCGAACCCGGGCCTCTGGGTTACTAAGCGGGGGCCCTGACCGCAACGCCAAAGAGCCAGGCTCATTGGGGTGGCAGTCAGAGCACACCCACAACTCTAGTGATGCTCACTCCATCACATTGACTTCCCCTTCGGGTCAGAGCACACCCACAACTCTAGTGATGGTCACTCCATCACATTGCCTTCCCCTTCGGGAAGCGCAGCCATGCGCTTCACACACTCAGGTGTTCCTCACGCATCTCACAGGTAGATAAAAGATATAAAAGCATAAGAAACACACAAAATAAAAATAAAATTAGTAGGAATCATTAACAGAAAGCATCTGAAAACAGTTTGGTCTTAAGTCTACATTTGAAACTGCCAACAGTAGGAGCATTTTTAATGTCTTCTGGAAGTTGGTTCCAGAGCTTTACAGCGTAGCAGCTGAAAGCTGCTTCCCCACATTTTGTTCTAACAGCAGGTTCTACCAACACATTTTTCTGAAGTGATCTCAGAGACCTAGTTGGTGCGTATAACTGAAACATATCAAATAGGTAATTGGGTCCCATCCCATTTAATGATTTAAACACAAGAAGCAATGCCTTAAAGTCAATTCTATAACTTACTGGGAGCCAGTGCAGGGACCTTAAAACTGGAGTAATGTGGTCAGATCTTTTTGTTCTTGTAAGAACCCTTGCTGCTGCATTTTGGATCAGTTGAAGCTGTTTTATGGCCTTTTTAGGAAGGCCAGTAAAAAGGCCATTACAGTAATCAACCCTACTGGAAATAAAGGCATGTACAAGTTTTTCTAGATCTTGTTTTCACATCTTTTTCTAGATCAAGGCCACATGGAACAGAGAGAGAGAGAGAGTGTGTGTGTGTGTGTGTGTGTGTGTGTGTGGAAAGCACACACAACCTACGTAGACAGTAGACAAGGCCACACGGAACAGAGAGAGAGTGTGTGTGTGTGTGTGTGTGTGTGGAAAGCACGCACAACCTATGTAAACAGCAGACATTAGGCCACATGGAATACTGTGTGTGTGTGTGTGTGTGTGTGTGTGTGTGTGTGTGTGTGTGTGTGTGTGTGTGTGGAAAGCACACACAACCTATGTAGACAGTAGACAAGGCCACATGGAACAAAGAGGGTGTGTGTGTGTGTGTGTGTGTGTGTGTGTGTGTGGGGAAAGCACACACAACCTATGTAGACAGTAGACATTAGGCGTCCGGAGCACACTATGGTCCGGATCACATGTATTCATTCATAGCGTATCAGGGCAGTGGTGGCCTGGTGGTTAAGGTACTGGACTTGTGACTCATACCTGAACCAACTGATACCTGAACCAACCGATACCTGAACCGATACCTGAACCAACCCATTTTCATACACACATATCTGTTATTACTGTACGTTCACACCAAAAGCGACCAAAGCGACCAGGTCGCCGAGGTCGCTGAAGAAGCTTCGCCGTTGAGTTCGCTTTGTTCGCTTTGTTCGCTCATGACGTTTCATTTGGAATGTTAGTCATTTAAAGGGCCGCAGCAAAAAAAAAAACACCCCGACCAACAGTTGTAAAAGCGGCAATACATGTATATGCGTAGGGCAAAACATCGATGTACTTGAACTTTGACATGTTTGGTTAATAAAGGAATAAAAGAGTATAAAATGTCTACATGCACTGACAGCTGAAAAATATTCATATTCATACAGTAATTCATGAATTATTTAAGCCGCTGACTGAGTACATCAATTTACTTTTTAGTTAGAATTGTTTGCATCCCTGTAGAAAAACAGGGCTGGGTCGTAGTGAACCGAAGAGCCTGCCACTGCTGTGATGAGCTTCTCTGTTGCAATTTTTAATACAAAGTAGGAACTAGGTACTAAAGTTACACCGTTTGTTTCCTCGAACCCACCTGATTGTCGGACGTTGGTAAATCAATGTATTCCGATTGGTATTCGCGGTATTCGCCGAACCGCGTCATAGCTCATTACCATAAAGTTAACTGACTTTTAACTTCTCTTTTTCGCTCTGGTCGCCCAGTTCGCTTCGCTGCCGGCGAATTCGCTTTGTTCGCCCAATTCGCCGACCCTCCATAGAGAAACAATGACTTCCGTCGCTCTGGTCGCTTTGGTCGCTTTTGGTGTGAACGTACAGTTAGACCCACTCAGAGAGGACGAACAGCATTGGTCAGCCTGCTCAGACGACAATCAGCATTGGTCAGCCTGCTCAGATGACGAACAGCATTGGTCAGTCCTGCAGGAGTTTCTTGGCTGGTGTGGGAAGTCTAACCTGCTTCTGAGCATTACAGACAAAGACAACGGAGGTGTCTTGATTTCCGAAAGCTCTGCTTTCATCAGTGGGCAGCAGTGTTGGGGTTGTTACTCATAAAAAGTAATCCATTACACATTACTCACTAGTGTTAAAACATGTAATCCATTACATATTACTCGTTACTGTTAAAACATGTAATCTATTACACATTACTCACTAGTGTTAAAAAATGTAATGCATTACTTTACCTCTTTACTCCTTATGGAAAGTAACTCATTACATTACTTTGCATTCCTCATCAACAGCCTTGAGCAAAACACATAAATTCCTATTGCAATGAGCAAGATGTAAGACAAGTGGTACTTTCATGCCATTTAACGAAAACAGGCTACACCACAAAGTTGGTGAAAATCTATAGACCACTGCACAGGGTCGTATCAGTATTGCACTGCTGGCAGGCTTATGCCTTAAAAAAACAAGCTAAAACAGGCTAACTTCATAACAGCACTCACAGAAAATAGAATGAATGAAATAGCATGCAGACACTGGCATAGGGGAGACCGGGTTGGTTGTCACATTTTTTTGCTTTCATTTGAATCCCTCAAAAACGGTGTTATGAATAGATTCCCTTTCAATGTATAATGTAGACACTGACAGCTTGTGACGTTGGTTGTCACACACTACAGGGTTGGTTGTCACAATGTTATTTCAATGGAGGGAGGGGAAATGATAACACAGAAATATTTTTGGAAATTATGCAAAAAAGTGAAGTGAAATTTATTCAGAATGTAAGTATAACACAGAGGCATTGGGAATATCAACATTGGGAACATTGAAATAAAACATACACTTGCTGAATACATACTATTTTATAACATATTATTTAAATAAGTGGTGGGCATAGATTTATTTTTTAAATCTAGATTAATCTCGCTGTAATCATAAAATTAATCTAGATTAATCTAGATTAAAATGGCTCATTTGAATTCTGCCGAAGGCATTCAGAATATGGGTGCTACCTAAATAATGACTAGAAGTAAGTCTTTGAGAACGGGTTTCTTAAGCCAGGTGGCGCAGTAGACCAGGGGCTCATCTCCTGTTTCCAAAATGCATCACTAACTGCTTGAGAAAGCTGTTCTACTTTGATACTTGGTGATGGAAATAAATCATGTTCAATAAAATGTACTTGTGTTTACTAACTGTTTATTTAGTTAAACATGAACTGAATGAAACATGAAACATGGATTTTGAACTGTAAGCCTACATAAGAGGTTGTGATGAACTGTTTACAGTCAGTAGCTTTGTGTCAATCAGTCCAAGCTCTATTTCTCCTTCTTCCACCAGTCACTTAGGCAGACCAGCTTGTTCCCATTTTCTGGTGACAAAGTAGATCTCCTTTTCTGCACAATATGGCCTGCTAAAGAAAAAAGTCTCTCGCATGGGACAGTTGTGGCAGGAGTCCCCAAGTATTTACGGGCAATGTGGGCCATCTTACCATAGACAGCAGTGTGCTCCGACCACCACTTCAGTGGACACTGATCTAGACTGGCACTGGGCTCTACCTGTACCTCTCCACAGTATTGTCTTCTGGTGTTTCCTCATCTGATTCTCATTCTGATCCCATCAGTAGCAGGGCTATTTTCTTCTTGGGTGGCTCAGGGTTCTCCTCCCGAAGTGGCTGCAGAGCAGGTTCTACTCCCTTAGCTTCGCCCACACTAGCTCCCTGTCTGCTCTGGGCAAGCACTTGAGGTCCTTAAATCGTGGATCTAGAGCAGTCGCCATCTTTGATGAATAAAAAATGATAATTATTGATTGATGAAAATGTCACTTTCCAAATCCAACCTCCATATTTCTTCATGACTCATTCATCTATTCATTGACCGATCTACTGGCTTAACAGTCTATAATGGTCAAACAATGCAGTTATCTTCTGGTCTGTCTGACATACCTTAAGCCATTCGAGGTTTATTTTCTCCTTCCGCTGGTTGAGGTCCTTGGTGAAGGCAGCCTTGAATCGCACAATATAGGCAGGATCATCATCGGAGATCTTCATCGCGTGCTGGAGGTGGCACAGGGCAGGTAGAGCCACAGAGCAGGATACACACTTATCCCCACCAAGTAGCTTAGAGCAGGATACACACTTATCCCCACCAAGTAGCTTAGAGCAGGATACACACTTATCCCCACCAAGTAGCTTAGAGCAGGATACACACTTATCCCCACCAAGTAGCTTAGAGCAGGATACACACTTATCCCCACCAAGTAGCTTAGAGCAGGATACACACTTATCCCCACCAAGTAGCTTAGAGCAGGATACACACTTATCCCCACCAAGTAGCTCAGAGCAGGATACACACTTATCCCCACCAAGTAGCTTAGAGCAGGATACACACTTATCCCCACCAAGTAGCTTAGAGCAGGATACACACTTATCCCCACCAAGTAGCTCAGTGATGTACCTACACACACAGACAGACACACACACACACAGACAGACACACACACACACAGACAGACAGACAGACAGACACACACACAGAAACAGAGCAATAAATAATTAATGACTGATTCATTTAACTCAGATTACACATTTTTAAAGTTCTTAATCACATTACATTTAAGGGCACATTTTTGTTAACACTAATGGCCCCTAGGCTATAGGCGTCAGGCCTATAGGGTTAAATACAAAGTGACATTTAAAAGAACTTGTACGCCAATTCATGAACACACTATCTTTGTAGACCATACCTGCATGGCTCCAGCAGTTTCTCGAGCTTTGCCAACTTCTCATATTCAGCATTTGTTGGGAGGGCCAGATTGTGGTTAGGATTAGGGTTAGGGTTAGGCTAACCCCAGATGTCCAATGGTCCCCAGTCAGTGCTACACACCTCGCCTCTACCATCTTCTCTTCTTATGTGGCTTTCTCGGCGGCGTACTGGTCATGGATTCTCCTAATGATAGTTCGCCTCGTAGGTAGTTTGTAAGATGGGTCACCTGTGGCCGCCTGGAGAACAAGCTCGAGTCCCATCATCTTCAACCACGCTGATGGGCCGGCAGCTGGTTGCAATCCACTGATCAAGAAGATTAGTTAGCTTGGCTGATAGAGCTGTGCTGACGGGCTTGCCTCGGTTGTACTCAAACAAAGTAGTTTGACGACTACTCTTCCCCTGCGCTACATCAGTGCTTGGCCCGGCATCTTTCCGCATTAGCTAAGGCATGCTTTGCGTTTAGGTGGTACTTCAGACTGGAAGAACTCCTACAGTAAGCTAATTACGCATTGCAGAGAGTGCAAACAACCTTGGTCTTGTCGAGGTTTCCATTGGGAAGCTTCTTAAAAATAAATTTTCCCTGAAGCAAACCCAGCGACTTCCTAGCTGCATCCATGTTAGCACGTCAGTTTGATGTGGTAATTCACAGTAGGCACACACAAGTTCGAACACTCGTTCCCGCTCCCTTCAGTGCAATTCGGGTAAGTATACATCCGCACTAAAATATATAGGTAGGGTATACATCCGCGCTAAAATATCATGGTGAAAGCAGAGAGTGTTGAGGGAGGGAGAGTCGCCAACAGCCGTTTTCTTCCGTGCTCTATTTTCGCAAGGGGGAGGGGGGAAATCCCCCTTTATGCAGTGCAGAGCAGATTCTAGGTTCATTTCATTGAAATGAATAGGACACATGTGGAGTTTAACTAATAAATTGGTCATTACGTTTTTCTGGAGTTGTTAAGGGTGTTTTGGAATCATGTGTCACAATCCGCAACTATTTGTAATAATTTCAAGCCTAATAGTGTAAGTTGTTACTGTTTGGATTTTGAGAAAATTAGCTTTATTTCAGGTCAGGCAGCAACCACTTACTATGTGGTTGTTAGCGCGCTAACGCTAGCGAACTACGCTAACGTAATGTTTTAAATTGAAAGCTGTCACTTTACTCACTAACACCCACCTAGATACTGTTACTGGTTATAGTGTAAGCAGACAAAGTAATATAAAGTTATAGGGTTACAGCAATGTATTAAATTCAAGGTGAGTCCAATCGCTGTTAGCGTTTAGCACATGGTGTTGTTATAGTTACTACCATTCACTTGAATGAGCTAGAGCTAGTTCGTTAGCTTGCTAGCTCGCTTTACAGACACACCAAATTATTTTCTAAGAGTTCGAAATAGGAATTTGTTGGCATTTTGGTCCCATAGTAACGTATTATGTTGGCTTATCTTTGTAGAATCTAAGATCTTTGGTGAAAGTCATCATAGTTTGTGTAGTATAGACCCAGCTCCCAACCCAACTTTGAGAATAGATTAACGGCGATATTTTTTTTATCGCCCGATAAGAGTCTCACGTTAACGCAGCACGTTAACGCCTATAACGGCCCGCCTCTAATTTAAATATACATATTATGCACAAAAGATAGATTAGAACAATGAGATAAGTAGGCCTACTGTTACTATTTAGATTTTTTGTGTGTGTTTCAGAGAGTGAATACATATATGGCCATTGGTGGCACATGTGACAACCAACCCCACCTGACCTTGTATGCTAGCAGTGACGCTAGCAGCCACAAGTTGTAGCGTAACTAAAAAAAAACATATTGAAAATATACCTGTCTTTATGCTTTTTTATGGAAATAGTCAACCCATTAGTTACAAAACTAGAAAAGAAAACTTAAAGTTCTGACAATGTATATTTTGACATGAAAAACCTTAATTTTGATCTCACCTCAAAACTTTGTTTCAAACACTTGAACTGTCAATGTAGATTACCCCTAACACTAATTCTGAACATTTCTATGTCAGCGACGTTGATCAGCGCCCTTTAGTGGCCGAGATATGATGAGTGTGACAACCAACCCGTGTGACAACCAACCCCGGTCTCCCCTATAGGCTACAGCATAAATCCCTGAACAAACAGACCATTTAAATAAAACGTGTTACTAAATAAAATAACTCTGGACATTTAACAACATTAGATGATGTCAGGGTAAACACATTTCATTGGCATGGTATAGTCTAGGGCAGAGCTTGGCAACCTTTTTGACACATTGTGCCAATAAGTAATGGTCTGTATTTGTTTGCGTGCCAATCGACAGGTCAATTGTTTTTCACTAAGAGTAATTATGGCACCACATTTCCAACATGAAAATGTTAAATCCATTCTGTCTATGCAAAACAGCACTTTAGGAACATGTTGATCTCATTAAAAAAAGTAAAAAATAAAGGAATCATTCCAAATTAATCATTCCATACATGAAAATGAGCTACAGGCACAATGACTGACTGTGCTTTAACCGTGCTTCTCTCATATCTAACAGTTAGGAACTGGATATCCCGCCCTTCAGTAGGCCTACCTTTCCCTGTGCTCTGTTGAAAGGAAACACCATATTTTAACAGGTAATGTAGCAGCCTCCGACACAATACACAATTTGCGCGGATTGACGGGAGCGGTCAGTAATATTTGATGACGCGCGGGTTAATTTCTTTGCTTAAACATTTATTTGCTTTCTGGTTGTTTTACATTTCTTTGTATATCACCACGACGGTCAAACAATTGTGTCCCCTTCCTACTCCCGCCAGCTGATTCCAAAAACACCTGTGATCACCTGGTATATTTAACGTAAGAGGAGGTGGGACTATACGTATAGGAGCTACCTGTGTCTATTTGTGCTCGTTATCGCCCCAGCCACCCTGTGACACAGATCATCATCACCATCAGTGCAATCATATTAAGACATATTAACTTATTATTATTATTATTAACATACTAACAAAATGGAAACAACAAAATAGCGAAAATGGCTCCAACAGGTAGCCTATTTTTAAAAAGTTCCGAGCAACATGTCAATCATTTCATTCCTTTTTTACGTGAACTTGTTAAGCCTTGAATTGTGAACACTCCTGCGTTTAAATTCGTGTTCTGCCTCAACATGACGATGGCTGTTGGACAAATGCAAACAAAACTTTTAAAATACAACTAGCACACAGCACTTCTACCCCTAATATCCAAGAGAGATATGCCCGAATGCCTGAAATGTCGGAGCAACATTTTGCTGTCACAACTGCTGCGCAACTTGATGAATGTTTTGGCCAACTGCTGTGCTGGGACTTGTTTCGTAGCGAACACACACACACACACACACACACACACACACACACTGAGGTACCTTGAGCATGGTACCGTCTCCACTAGGGCTGTAGCTATCGATTATTTTTGGAATCGAATAATCTATAATTTTTTTATCGATTCATCGAGTAATCTAATAAAAACATATCTTTGCAAAATGATAAAAAGGACAAGTATGAAAGTAAACAACCAATTGGCTTTTATTCTGCTGACCACTTTCTACTATTCTGCTATAACCACTGATAGTTGCTTCCATGTTGTCATGTAGTTGCATTTACTGGATAGCTGGATATAATACCAAACTAGTAGCTACCGACGAGTTGCACGACACCTTTGCTCAAGACTGCCATCTGCTGGATGTCCAGTCAAGAGTATTTGTATTCAAATCCGGTGACATTTATTTGTGAAACCGTGGTGTGTGGTAGGAATGTCTCACAATTACGTAATAGACACAAAAGCAAAAAATGGATCCACAAATGCAGACTCCACATACATATCAACTACATTTGTTTTCAAATCTCGAAAATATATTTACAAATCTCGAAAAAAATATTAAAAATGCCTGTGTATTTATATACATTCTATCATTTATTTGTATGTCACGTTTTTGTATTTGTATTTTGTGTTTGAATATTTATAAATGTATTAATATATATCTTTTTTTATTTATACAAATCTTTATGAGACAAATCTATCTCCATATAAATGCCACAGTTTAACAGTTTGGAAAAACTTGCATGTCAGAGGAGTGAAACATGACTGAATTACAGGTTTACATATTGATTTGGGAATTAAACTGGATAAATCCAAAAAGGTTCGAGTCAGTGTGTATATTTACTGTGTATAAATTGTAGTATACAGCTGTAGAAGACGTTATGAGTGATAATAGGACGATAGGATAAGGCAAAATAAGTTAGCTGAAAAAACGAATTGCAGGCTTGCACCGATGTTGGTTTGTGGTTGTGGACAAAACTGAACAAAATCCTAAAAGTTTTTGGTCAATGTTTGTATTTCTTGTGAGCTTCCAGCAATATTAGGCGATTTGTGGAGAAGACATGTTTAGCTAAGTTAGGTAGCAAATGCCACAGTTCGGAAAACCTTGCATGTCAGAGGAGTGAAACATGACTGAAATGCAGGTTTACGTCTTCATTTGGGAATTAAACTGCATACATCCGAAAAGGTTCGGGTTAGTGTGTATATTTACTGTGTTTTCAGTTGTGTAAGATGTTATGAGTGATGATATTATGATGGGATAAGGCAAAATAAGTTTAATAAACGAACTGCAGGCTTGCACCTATGTTGGCTTGTGGATAAAATCTTAAATGTTTTTGGTCGGTGATTGTATTTCTTGTGAGTTTCCAGCAATATTAGCCTATGTGTAGCAAAGGAAAAGACGTAGAGGCTGGTAGTTACTAGGCTAAAGTTAGATGACATTTAGCAGGCTTAAGTTAGCAGACATTGCCAATTGTTTTAAATGGCCTGCTTCGCGCAGCCCGTGTGAAACACAAGCGAATTGAACACAGTGATTAAATACAGCGAATTAAACAACGCATCGATTCGGGGAAAAATGAATCGACCATTTTTTCTAATCGAATTATTTGAATAAATCTTTTATTGTTTCAGCTCTAGTCCCCATACACACACACACACACAAAGGCAAACAGAGGTGGCTGTCATGGTAAGGTTTTATTACAGTGTGTAAATCATACACGCATCTGGCCACGCCCACATAGCAAAGGCGTGTTCCGTTGCTAAGCAGCCATCAGTGGGCGGGGCCATCCGTGGGCGGAGCCTCACTGGATTACACTCAATATTTAAAAACGCTATGACATCATCCATGCTACGCTGTACCCATATACACACACAGACACACACTCACTCACAGACACACAAACACACACACACATACTCTTCTGCAGGAGCCACCATCAGTGACATGAAAACCAGTACATGAGGTCAGGATCTGTAAGCGTCATTTCCTTTGTCTCAGCATTGCGTGTGTGTGTGTGTGTGTGTGTGTGTGTGTGTGTGTGTGTGTAGGCCCAGCAGGAGCAGCGCATTCTTTATTACAAGTACAGTCAGGACACACACACACATTTATACGCTGTCTCTCACACACTCACTCACACACACACACACACACACACACACACACACACACACACACACACACACACACACACACTCAGAGCAATGGTGTGAGGGCTTTAGTAGTGTGTCATGGTTGGGTTAAGTGAAATACACACACACACACACACACACACACACACACACACACACACACACACACACTGCAATGGGCTGAAGGCTTCAGAAGTGTGTCATGGTTGGGTTTAGTGAAACACACACACACACACACAGCCGCAGGTTTGGCAGCAAATGAGTCCGTTAACACAAAACAACACTGTGTACGCATACACGTACGCTCGCACACGCACACACACTCACACACACACACACACGTACGCACACACACACGCTTCCTGGGGCAGGGATGACCTGTTTGGAAGGGCTTAGTGATGTGGCAAACTGTGATTGGACAAGGGGCGGGGACAAGGATAGACTCCAGCCCCTTTAGTCTTCTCCTGCCTTCATACCTCGGACTGACCCTTCGCTCCGCATCTGCACAACACACACACACACACACACACGTTAGGTTATACACACACACACTACTCCAACACACTATGGGCACAGAGGTAATATAAACAGAGCTAATATAAACATGCTATGGGGTTGTGGCTAACAGAGCTAATATAAACATGCTATGGGGTTGTGTGGATAACAGACCTAATATAAACATCATGCTACAGGGTTGTGGCTAACAGAGCTAATATAGACATGCTATTGCCTTGTGTGGCTAACAGAGCTAATATAAACATGCTACGGGGTTTATGGCTAACAGAGCTAATATAAATATGCTCTGGGGTTGTGGGCTAACAGAGCTAATATAAACATCATGCTATGGGGTTGTGGCTAACAGAGCTAATATAAACATGCTATGCAGTTGTGTGGCTAACATAGCTAATATAAACATGCTATGCAGTTGTGTGGCTAACATAGCTAATATAAACATCATGCTATGGGGTTGTGGCTAACAGAGCTAATATAACCATCATGCTATGGGGTTGTGGCTAACAGAGCTAATATAAACATCATGCTATGGGCTTGTGGCTAACAGAGCTAATATAAACATCATGCTATGGGGTTGTGGCTAACAGAGCTAATATAAACATCATGCTATGGGGTTGTGGCTAACAGAGCTAATATAAACATGCTATGCAGTTGTGTGGCTAACATAGCTAATATAAACATCATGCTATGGGGTTGTGGCTAACAGAGCTAATATAAACATCATGCCATGGGGGTTTATGGCTAACAGAGGTAATATGAACATGCTATGCAGTTGTGTGGCTAACAGAGCTAATATAAACATCATGATATGGGGTTGTGGCTAACAGAGCTAATATAAACATCATGCTATGGGGGTTTATGGCTAACAGAGCTAATATAAACATCATGCTATGGAGTTGTGGCTAACAGAGCTAATATAAACATCATGCTATTGGGGTTTATGGCTAACAGAGCTAATATAAACATCATGCTATGGAGTTGTGGCTAACAGAGCTAATATAGACATCAGCTATGGGGTTGTGGCTAACAGAGCTAATATAGACATCAGCTATGGGGTTGTGGCTAACAGAGCTAATATAAACAACATGCTATGGGGTTGTGGCTAAGAGAGCTAATATAAACATCATGCCAGCAATGTCGTTAGACCCATTTTAGGGTGGCTTGAGCCACCCTATTTTTGTGTCAAAGCCACCCTAATTTTTTGCAGATTTCTAAAATTATTTATATATATTTTTCTTTTGAGTACAAGCCACCAAGAACGCAAGTTAATCTGAGCACAAGTTTCCGTGTGTTTGCGTATTGTTACGAGCTATCAACAACGCAAAATAATCTGAACACAAGTTTCTGTTTGCGTATTAATATAGTTCCTATTACTCATTGGTTCTGTGTCAAGCGTCACGTCACGTGGTACGGGGGCATCTGCAGCTGGATAGCAGAGGCGCGGTGCAGCCCTTCTTTTTAAATTCCTCACACCCAGTTTGGGGTGAATGCCGCAGATAGGCTACACATTAACACGGTGAGATTGCAATTTGATGTCAGTGGTTTGCATTTGCTTGACCTAGACTACACTGAGCTATGGGGAGTGAGGAAAGACGATATTGTAGCTTTTCTATTTCGACTGTAAATCTGGCACATTACCATGGTGAACAAACCTAGCTGTGTGTGTGTGGGTTGTACTAGCATAGTTTTGTCATGGGAAACGATAATGTTTCATTCTATTCGTTGGCTAGATGGATATACGAAGATATTTTAAGAAAGGGGGTCAGCAAGAGGAGAGAGGCGAAGGAGCAGCTGATGCTGAGGCGGTCTCGGTTGAGGTAAAGGTCGAACAACACGAACACCAATGTATTTTGGCCACAGCATTGTGCAACGCATTCCTTGAGTTAAAGACGTTGCAAATGTCGAATTATATTGGGAAAGTTTCCAAACGTTGTGGCCGCCAAACTTTTTTTCCAACAGGCATCTTTATTTAATTTTGTTTGGGCGTCTCAATGTCTGATGTGTCATGCTCATCAGCATGACATGCCTGATTAGAACGTGTCTAACATGAACCCTCTGTTAAATGACAAGTTAAAGGTCGAAAATCAAGTATGCATTTGCAACCTGTGAAAACACAACACAATTGGCAAGTGAGGGTGATGACCCATGTGGAATGCATCCCAAACTCAAGTATTTTCCCTTAGAGTGTCTTGCCCTTATTCTGACCAACTCAACATGAGCACACTGTGATGTGGAAATTGGCCTATGCTACATACAGTGCACAACAAAATATGAACTTAATTTATTAAAACATAATTTCATTAAACAGCCATATAATTACTTTCTTTTATGCTGTAATACTAATAGTACTTTTGGGAAAATATGGCATACATTATATTGATATCATCTGATATAAAATTAAGTGTAGTGTGGTGGTTAGAGGTGGTTAGAGTCTTCTGTATAATGTTTACATGATGATGAGTTATGAAGCACTTGCCCTCTTCATTTTGTACAGGAATGTATGGCACCTACCATTGTTTTTATTTGTATTTTAGCACAGTCTAGCTGGTGTAGTTTAGCTGGTGAAGCAGCTGAAGGTGTCATGGTCTTAAAATAATGAATTGACTGACAAAGCCTTAGTTGGTGCTCTGAAAATGTTTTCGGTGTGCGCATAGCGTGCAGGCAACCCCTTTTGTCCTCAGAGGGCTAAGCCACCCCTGTTTCTCAAACCTAGTGACGTCCCTGCATCATGCTATGGGGTTGTGGCTAAGAGAGCTAATATAAACATCATGCTATGGGGTTGTGGCTAAGAGAGCTAATATAAACATCATGCTATGAGAGAGGAGGAGAGAGAGAGGGTCAGAAAGGGAAAGAGGGAGAAAGGGGGAGAGGGTAAAACGCAGTGCCTACTGAGGGGTCAGATGCAGAGGATGTCTTTACTGTCACGATACAAGTGCAGTGAAACGTTTGAGCAGCCAACAGACAAATATAGGTTAAATAAATAAATAAATAAAATATAGGTTAAATAAATAAATAAAATATAGGTTAAATAAATAAATAAATAAAATATAGGTTAAATAAATAAACAAGACATAGGTTAAATAAATAAATAAATAAAATATAGGTTAAATAAATAAACAAGACATAGGTTAAATAAATAAATAAAATATAGGTTAAATAAATAAATAAAACATAGGTTAAATAAATAAATAAAACATAGGTTAAATAAATAAATAAAATATAGGTTAGATAAATAAATAAATAAAATATAGGTTAAATAAATAAATAAATAAATAAATAAATAAAACATAGGTTAAATAAATAAATAAATAAAATATAGGTTAAATAAATAAATAAATAAATAAAATATAGGTTAAATGTCTAGGATATTTAAAAATCTAGGATAAATAAATATAGGTTAAATAACGAAATAAATAAAATATAGGTTAAATAACGAAATAGATAAAATATAGGTTAAATAAATAAATAAATAAAATATATGTTAAATAAATAAATAAATAAAATATATGTTAAATAACTAAATAAATAAAATGTAGGTTAAATAACTAAATAAATTAAATGTAGGTTACATAACTAAATAAATCGAATGTAGGTTAAATAACTAAATAAATAAAATATAGGTTAAATAAATAAATAAATAAATAAATAAATAAATAAATATAGGTTAAATAACTAAATAAATAAAATATAGCTTCTAAATGTACAATATAAACATGCGGGATGTGTGTGTGTGTGTGTGTGTGTGTGTACCTGGTCCAGCTCTCTCTGGGTCTCCTCCTCCATGCGGCGGATGTCGTCCATGCTGAGCTCCACCCAGCGGTCCAGCCAGCAGAAGAGCTGACGATGGAAGTTAGTGAAGAGTCGCCTCTCCTGCTGCTCTCACACACACGCACAGGTACATACAGGACACACACACACACGCAGGTACACACAGGACAGAGCACGGCAATAGCGTTCCCTTTAGTGAGTGATTACTGGAGTTCTACTCCTAGTGCCTGGGTTAGAGTTTGGTGCCTGACCTGAACCAAATAGGTTCTGCTTCCTATGCTTCGTAGTTCGTGGTTCCTGACCTTGTGAATAAAGTTTTAGTTCTGGTTGCTGTGGATAAAGTTCTAGTTCCAGTTCCTGACCTTGTGAAAGTAGTTCTACTTCTGGTTGCCTTTGGATAAAGTTCTAGATCTGCTTCCTGTGAATGAAGTTCTAGTTCTGGT
>CM050210.1:50000-55000 GCA_027475355.1 Coilia nasus | reverse complement strand
GTGTGTGTGTGTGAGTGAGTGTGTGTGTATATGCTTGTGCGAGTGTGTGTGCGTGTGTGTATATGCTTGTGCGAGTGTGTGCGTGTGTGTATATGCTTGTGCGAGTGTGTGTGTGTGTATGCTTGTGTGTTTGTGTGTGTGTGTATGCATGTGTATATGCTTGTGTGAGTGTGTGTGTGTGAGTGTGTATATGCTTGTGTGAGTGACTGTGTGTGTGTGTGTGAGTGAGTGTGTGAGCGAGTGTGAGTATATGCTTGTGTGAGTGATTGAGTGTGAGAGTGAGTGTGTGTGTGTGAATGAGTGTGTGTTGTGAGTGTGTATATGCTTGTGTGTGTGTATGCTTGTGTGTGTGTGTGTGTATATGCTTGTGCGAGTGTGTGTGTGTGTGTGTGTGTGTATATGCTTGTGTGAGTGACTGTGTGTGTGTGTGCGTGAGTGAGTGTGTGAGCGAATGTGTGTATATGCTTGTGTGAGTGATTGAGTGTGAGAGTGAGTGTGTGTGTGTGTGTGTGTGAATGAGTTGTGAGTGTGTATATGCTTGTGCGAGTGTGTGTGTGTGTATGCTTGTGCGAGTGAGTGTGTGAGTGAGTGTGTGTGTCTTACGTTGTGGCTAGTTCCCATGTCTGGTTTGTGCCAGGTCTCGATCTTGATGAAAAAGTCGTCCTTCATGTACTCATTCTACAGTTTAACACACACACACACATTTATACACACATACATATTGTATATACGCACACAAACACTTTTTATACAAACGTACATATTATAAATATACACAAACACACGCGCACATATTTTACACACACGTATGTGACTGGACAGCAGCTAGGGGGCGCTGTGACTGTAGGGGGCGCTGTGATTGTAGGGGGCGCTGTGACTGTAGGACAGCTAGGGGGCGCTGTGACTGTAGGGGGCGCTGTGACTGTAGGGGGCGCTGTGACTGTAGGACAGCTAGGGGGCGCTGTGACTGTAGGGGGCGCTGTGACTGTAGGACAGCTAGGGGGCGCTGTGACTGTAGGGGGCGCTGTGGCTGTAGGGGGCGCTGTGACTGTAGGGGGCGCTGTGACTGTAGGACAGCTAGGGGGCGCTGTGACTGTAGGGGGCGCTGTGACTGTAGGACAGCTAGGGGGCGCTGTCAGGCCACATTTTACTTCAGAAAGGCCAGCAGCATGTCCATCAAACACAGGCTTGGGAATCAGCTTTGGCTCTGCTTGTGTATCTTCACACACACACACACACACACACACACACACACACACACACACACACACCTGTGGTCCATCTGAGCACGTCTGGTGTGTGTGTGTGTGTAACAGTATTGACTTACCGTAACAACTGATGGAGATGGAGCAACAAGGATGATAAAAAGAAAAGAAAAAGAGCAAAAAGTGTGAGTCTTCACAAATAGGCACGCGCACACACACACACACACACATATATATACACACATATACATATACACACACATATATACACACATATATATACACACACATATACACACGAACACACACACACACATGTATACATATACACACATATATATACACACGAACACACACACACACACATATATATACACACATATACATATACACACACATATATACACACGAACACACACACACACATATATACATATACACACATATATATACACACGAACACACACATATACACACACACACACACGAACACACACATATACACACACACACACGAACACACACACATACACACACACATATACATATATACACACACACACATATATATATATACACACACACACACATACATATACACACACACACATACTCACATAGAAAAACACTATAATGTGTACTAATAATTAAATGTGTGTGTTTGTGAGGGAAAGATGTGGTATGTATGTGTGTATGTGTGTGTGTGAAAAGGGGTGTGTGTGTGTGTGTGTGTGTGTGTGTGTGTGTGTGTGTGTGTGTGTGTGTGTGTACTTACTGGTGCGGCAGTAGGGGTATGCATTCCAGGCTTTCTCATGGAACACCAGTGCTCCTTCAGGGGCAAACATCTGGATGAAGGTGGGCACCTTACTGCACAACAAAACGGCAGCGTTACAGGTAAAGCAGAGGGGAGTGTGTGTGTGTGTGTGTGTGTGTGTGTGTGTGTGGTGCAAGAGAGAGAGAGAGAGAGAGAGAGGTTGACGCATCTGCCTTACCTGTGTATGTGGTAAATCTTGTGAGTGTACTGCCCTTTTTCTCCGTCCTTCTCGTACGGCTCGTTGCGGAGAATCTCGATGCCCTCGCCACCACCGGTGTTGTTCTTGCTGGCCTCGGCCACCGAGTACAGCTGGCCGACCTGGTACTGAGGGTTCGGGGCGGAGGTACGGGATTACATAAGAACTGAGGAAACTACCCACTACAGCGCATCACAGTGGGGAACATAAACAACGCGACTTGCGGTCAACAGTTTTGGCACAAGGCGTTAGTTAGCTTAACAAGGCGAATGTGGAACGGAGCTGATGTGAATAGTCAGGTGTGCGCTGCGCTAGATTGGGCACATAACGGTTGTCCAAATAGATGAACTTTAATGTATCTTACCTCTTCTACAGAACACGGCAACAGCACTTGGCTAGAGAGGACACAAAAGACAGAGATGACGTTAGATTCAGAGCATTTGCCCGGTCGCTGCTTAGCTCAATAACGTCAACAACATCGGCTAGCTATAGACCACTGTACCCCACCTCCCCGCTAGCGCACATAGCGGGCTTGAGCCACCCCTCCGTGTGCTCCGAGACGGAAGCCGTTCCAGTTTCTCTGGCATATATTCCGCCAAGCAGTGCATGTACACAATGCAAATTTGCCCTCATATTATATCACGCAAAGAGTGCTGAGAGAGTAGCATGACAGCATTTCTAAGGCGAAAAGCTTACCAGCTAGCTAGCTAATAATGAGGCTAGCTAGCACAGGCTAGCTCGCCAAATCACTGCCAGGCATTACTGTGGCTGATTATGTAAAAATGACCACAAACACATAAATAGTTCGTGAGGTGAATTTATGCACAAGTGGCAACGTAAAAACACAACAAAAACAACAACAGCCAGTACTCACTATTCTTTGACGAGTACCATCCTGACTGAGAACAGAACGGTACATCCAACAACAGAAGCAGCCGCCGGAAATTGTAAGCGCGTCCCCGGCGTGACCGTGCGGGCATGTGTAGCAGGGTGCGAGGAGGGCCCATGTTGAGAAGGGAAAACTACACCCCCCGCAGTCGCGGACACCACACACACGTTAAAATATGTAACACCCAGGGCCTGGATGGATGGATGGATGGATGGATGGATAGATAGATAGATAGATAGATAGATCTGAACTGCCCTTAGGCTCAAATCCATAAGCTTTAACATTGTCCAATATCCAGCACTTGGCTCATCATTGCTTTGCTATACTTCATGAATGTGTAATACCCAACACTGTATACCCCACTGTAGCCTATGTGAGACCTCATTTATTCTTATGTAAATAGTAAAAAGACCTCATTTATTCTTATGTAAATAGTAAAAAGACCTCATTTATTCTTATGTAAATAGTAAAAAGACCTCATTTATTCTTATGTAAATAGTAAAAAGACCTCATTTATTCTTTGTAAATAGTAAAAAGACCTCATTTATTCTTTGTAAATAGTAAAAAGACCTTATTTATTCTTTGTAAATAGTAAAAAGACCTCATTTATTCTTTGTAAATAGTAAAAAGACCTCATTTATTCTTTGTAAATAGTAAAAAGACCTCATTTATTCTTATGTAAATAGTAAAAAGACCTTATTTATTCTTTGTAAATAGTAAAAAGACCTCATTTATTCTTTGTAAATAGTAAAAAGACCTTATTTATTCTTTGTAAATAGTAAAAAGACCTTATTTATTCTTTGTAAATAGTAAAAAGACCTCATTTATTCTTTGTAAATAGTAAAAAGACCTTATTTATTCTTTGTAAATAGTAAAAAGACCTTATTTATTCTTTGTAAATAGTAAAAAGACCTCATTTATTCTTTGTAAATAGTAAAAAAGACCTTATTTATTCTTTGTAAATAGTAAAAAGACCTTATTTATTCTTATGTAAATAGTGCCTCACAACTGTGCACCCCCCCCCCCCCCCCCCTGATTCTTATATTCATTGTTGTCCTATTATTTATTTATTCATTGTTGAATATTCTACATTCAGGTCTGCTGATTTATAGAAAATGAACATTTCCACAGACCAACTGGAATCTGCGAATAAGAACACAAACCCACCACTGGCTGATGGGCTGGAGTTATAACAGTAGTAGTACTAGGGAGCAGACAGGAGTAAAATGCAGGCTAATTAAAAATGCTTAGCATTCTCCCAAACAGTAGTAGGTTAGAATAAGGTTTGTTGTCAGAAAGGCTACAATCTCTTCTCCCAAAAATACTTTTCCCAAGTGCACAAGTATCTTGTGTTTTCTGTAAATACAGTATGTCACAAAAGTGAGTACACCCTTCACATTTTAGCAAAAAAGCTGCTATATCTTTTCAAGGGACAATACTACACCAATGAAACTTTGGTATGTTTTTGAGTAGTCAGTGTACAGCTTGCATACCGGTATTAATGTACTGTCTTCTGAAAACAACTTTACACAAAGGCATTTTTGTACAAATAGCAGGCCACAAAAGTGAGTACACCCTGAATAATAACTGCACATATCATTCAACCATAAAAACCCACTTGTCCAATTCATTATTTTTGTGTTTTGGCCTGCTCAACTGGACCATATCAATTTGTGTGTCGTATTAGAGCTATTCATGTTATTGTTTTGGCTACAATTCTCTCATACTATCCACTGGATGACCAACATGGCTCTCATGGCAAAAAACAATACAACAAAATGGAATTGTTGTATTGCAGAATGGTGGTCTATGCTAAAAAGATCAGCAACACCATGAAACGGTGCTACACCATCACGACTTAAGTCTGGTTTGGCTTTCCAAAATGGGTGCATTGTC
>CM050210.1:32500-45000 GCA_027475355.1 Coilia nasus | reverse complement strand
CTCCCTCTTTCTCTCCACCTCTCCCTCCCTCTCTACCTCTCCCTCCCTCTCTACCTCTCCCTCCTTCTCTCCACCTCTCCCTCTTTCTCTCCACCTCTCCCTCTTCCTCCACCTCTCCTCCCTCTCTACCTCTCCCTCCCTCTCCACCTCTGCCTCCCTCTCTACCTCTCCCTCTTCCTCTCCCTCTCCCTCCCTCTCTACCTCTCCACCTCTCCCTCTTCCTCCACCTCTCCCTCCCTCTCCACCTCTCCACCTCTCCCTCCCTCTCTACTCTCTCTACTCCCTTTTTTTGTCCACCTCTTCCTCCCACTCTACCTCTCCCTTTTTTTGTCCACCTCTCCCTCTTTCTCTCGTTATTTCCTTCATCTCTATCTGTCTGTTTTCTGGCTCATTCCTCGCGCACACTCCGCGTGTTATGTCTTCTGCTCTCTCCTCGAGCCACAAAGCGGTCTTTGTTGCCATGAACTTGAACACGCGGTGGCTGGCGCCTGCAGAGAGCGAGCGAGGGAGGGAGAGAAAGAGGGAAGAAGAGGGGGGGGGAGCGGTCCAGGGACAGATAGAGGGAGCTCTCTCTGGTACGGCAAGCCTAGTGGGCTGGGCGCGCGAGTGCTCAATTTGCTCGGCGCGTCTAAGATATCGAGAGGCTGACGGCGCGAGGCACATTCAGGCTGGGCGGAGGTGTAGAAGGGTACCACGAGCTGCACATTCAGAGGGAAGAACGGAGAAGGTGTGAAACTGCAGACCAGACACGCGATTGGACGGCTTGAGCCTGCCTGCGACTTTCTGTCTGACGGATTTTAGTGACAACTCACTCGCCGGATCCTCCCCAACTCCGCTCGAGCCTACAGCCCGCTGCCCAATGAATGGAGTCGCCTTCTGCCTGGTTGGAATCCCACCCTGCCCCGAGACCGCGGTGCGTACACGGCTGCTGCTTCAAGGCTGCACGGGGTGTTGTGTTCCTTGTCCTGAAAGCGCGTGGTTGTGTGTATATGTTGTGGTTGTGTAGGGCGGAGAGCGCGATTCTCTAAGAGGATTAACGGTCGTTTGTCTGAGGAGACAGAAGACGCGGAAAGTGCAGAATAAGCGAGCAGATCGGAGTTTTCACAAGGCCGGCTCTACTCGTCGCTAAGTCCATCTTACATGCTTGAATATGCGCGAGGAGTTAACGGGGTCTACTCATTAGCCGCTCCCTCGCGCTCGCTAGGCTGCGACGTGTCAGGGAAGAGCCCTGATGGCTCGTGAAACATCCAACCAAAGGGTGTCAGTTGCACGAGCGTCTCGGTCATAGAGAGCTCGAGGTAGTCACGGCTGTTGAGGTATCAGATGGTTAACCCCATGTTATGAGTGATGCGGGGGAAGGCGCGCTACTCTGCGGGGCGGGTGCTCGAATGCTTCGTCATCCTGTCCCGCATCGCTTCCCGCTGCTGCTCAACCCCCCTGCCGATGCGCGTGGGGCGCAGGATAAACTTCTGCCGGTGTTGTGTGTCGGACGCGAGCGAGCTAGTACAGGGCGCATCCGTTAGCACATCTGCAGAGCATATTTCTGTTCGGGATGACATGACACCATGAACACGATGCTGACATGCTTCTCCATCTCTGTGTCCTACTGGGCAGCTGTGTGTGTGTGTGTGTGTGCGTGTGTGTGTGTGTGCAAAGGTTGAGGGTGTGTGTGTAAGTGACAGAGAGAGGTGTGTGCATCTTATGTGCAGAGAAAGTGTGTGTGGGTATCTCTGTGTGTGTATATATGTATGAGTGTGTGTGTGTGCAGGCCCGCTGACAGTCTTGGCTGGGCCCAGGACAAGATAATCTGAGACCCGCTGAGACCCCCCCCCCCTCCCATCAGCAGGCCTGTGTGTGTATACATATGCATCTATAAATGTATGTGTGTGTGTGTGTATATATATGTGTGTGTATATGTATTGTGTGTGTATATGTATGTGTGAGGTGTGTATATGTATGTGTGTGTGTCTATGAACAAATTGTAATATTTTTAGTCGGGTATCCATGTCTGACAACATTACCCCTCTAGAAGATGACATCACAGTTAGAGGACACGTCTAGAAGATGACATCACAGTTAGAGGACACGTCTAGAAGATGACATCACAGTTAGAGGACACGTCTAGAAGATGACATCACAGTTAGCGGACACGTCTAGAAGATGACATCGCAGTTAGAGGACACGTCTAGAAGATGACATCACAGTTAGCGGACACGTCTAGAAGATGACATCACAGTTAGAGGACACGTCTAGAAGATGACATCACAGTTAGCGTACACGTCTAGAAGATGACATCACCCTTACGGCCAGCCTGTAGTCCAGGTTGCGCGTATATATATATATATATATATATATACTATATATATATATATATATTATACTATATATATATGTATTGTGTGTGTGTGTGTGTGTGTATGTATGTATGTGTGTGTGTCTATATGTATGTCTGTGTGTGTCTGTAGTCCAGGCCACGCGTATATATTAATATATATACATATATATATATATATTTATTGTGTGTGTGTGTGTGTGTGTACATGTATGTGTGTGTGTATCTGTAGTCCAGGCCACGCATATATATATATGTGTGTGTGTATGTGTGTGTGTGTGTGTCTGTATGTATGTGTATGTTTGTTTGTGTGTGTGTGTGTCGATATGTGTGTGTGTGTGTGTGTGTGTATGTGTGTGTGTGTGTCTGTAGTCCAGGCCACGCACGTTGCTTGACAGAATGTGACATAAAAGACAAAAGTTTCTGTCTGTATATATGTGTGTGTATATATATATATGTGTGTGTGTGGTGTGTGTGGTTGTTGGTTCGAATCCCACCCTACTCATGGTTGAGCCCTTGAGCAAGGCATCTAACCCCACACTGCTACAGGGACTGGAACTGAAACCCTGTAAATATCTGTAAGTCGCTCTGGATAAGAGCGTCAGCTAAGTGTGTGTGTGTGAGTGTCTCTCCGCTCTCGCCGACTCAAATCCTGTGTTCTAGAGTGCTGCTGTGATCATGTGCAACATGCGTCCTGTGTTCTAGAGTGCTGCAGTGATCATGTGCAACATGCGTCCTGTGTTCTAGAGTGCTGCAGTGATCATGTGCAACATGCGTCCTGTGTTCTAGAGTGCTGTGGTGATCATGTGCAACATGCGTCCTGTGTTCTAGAGTGCTACTGTAAGCCTGTGCAACATGCGTCCTGTGTTCTAGAGTGCTGCGGTGATCATGTGCAACATGCGTCCTGTGTTCTAGAGTGCTACTGTAAGCCTGTGCAACATGCGTCCTGTGTTCTAGAGTGCTGCTGTGATCATGTGCAACATGCGTCCTGTGTTCTAGAGTGCTACTGTAAGCCTGTGCAACATGCGTCCTGTGTTCTAGAGTGCTGCTGTGATCATGTGCAACATGCGTCCTGTGTTCTAGAGTGCTGCGGTGATCATGTGCAACATGCGTCCTGTGTTCTAGAGTGCTGCGGTGAGCCTGTGCAACATGCGTCCTGTGTTCTAGAGTGCTGCTGTGATCATGTGGAACATGCGTCCTGTGTTCTAGAGTGCTGCTGTGATCATGTGGAACATGTGTGTTCCAGAGTACTGATATGTTCTAGAGTGTTGCTGTGTTCTAGAGTGTTGCTGTGTTCCAGAGTGCTGCTGTGTTCTAGAGTGCTGCTATGTTCTAGAGTGCTGCTGTGTTCTAGAGTGTTCTAGAGTGCTGCTGTGTTCTAGAGTGCTTCTATGTTCTAGAGTGTTCTAGAGTGCTGCTGTGTTCTAGAGTGTTCTAGAGTGCTGCTGTGTTCTAGAGTGCTTCTATGTTCTAGAGTGTTCTAGAGTGCTGCTATGTTCTAGAGTGTTCTAGAGTGCTGCTGTGTTCTAGAGTGTTCTAGAGTGCTGCTGTGTTCTAGAGTGCTTCTATGTTCTAGAGTGTTCTAGAGTGCTGCTATGTTCTAGAGTGTTCTAGAGTGCTGCTGTGTTCTAGAGTGTTCTAGAGTGCTGCTGTGTTCTAGAGTGCTGCTTGATCATGTAGCACATGCATGATATACAAGTGGAAGAGGCGGTGGTGTGAGGTTCTCAGTTCTGAGGTAAAAGAGATGAGAGGTTTTATACACAGACAGGGTGATATTACACCTCCGTTATGTGGGTTATTGCACATAGATTATATTGCTCAGTATATATACTGCAAGTAAAGAGCTGTGGCTTAAGTTTCCCGCAGAAGAGACACTTAAGACTACAAACTATATTACAAACTATATTACTCAGTTTATCAGTAAAGATGACTCAGTATATCAGTAAAGATTACTCAGTTTATCAGTAAAGATTACTCAGTTTATCAGTAAAGATTACTCAGTATGGCAGTAAAGATTACTCAGTTTATCAGTAAAGATGACTCAGTATATCAGTAAAGACTACTCAGTTTATCAGTAAAGATTACTCAGTTTATCAGTAAAGATGACTCAGTATATCAGTAAAGATGACTCAGTTTATCAGTAAAGATTACTCAGTTTATCAGTAAAGACTACTCAGTGTATCAGTAAAGATTACTCAGTATGGCAGTAAAGATTACTCAGTTTATCAGTAAAGACTACTCAGTGTATCAGTAAAGACTACTCAGTTTATCAGTAAAGATTACTCAGTGTAGCGGTAAAGATTACTCAGTTTATCAGTAAAGATTACTCAGTTTATCAGTAAAGATTACTCAGTATATCAGTAAAGACTACTCAGTTTATCAGTAAAGATTACTCAGTATATCAGTAAAGACTACTCAGTATATCAGTAAAGATTACTCAGTTTATCAGTAAAGACTACTCAGTGTATCAGTAAAGATTACTCAGCTATGGCAGTAAAGATTACTCAGTTTAGCGGTATCGATAACTCAGTGTAGATATTGCACTGTATCCCACACCACTGATGTTAAATATTGCACAGTAGGGGGATGGAAGGAGGTGTGGAGATGGAGGGATGTGGGTAAAGAGAGAGAAAGAGGGAGAGGGAGGTGGGGGGAGAGAGGGAGAGAGAAATAGAGGGAGAGATAGAGGGAGAGGGAGAGAGAGAGGGAGAAAGAGAGAGAGATAGGGAGAAAGAGAGTGTGTGTTTGCATGTGTTCAGTGTCTGTGTGTGCGCGTGTGTGCATGTGTTCTGTGTGTGTGTACATGTGTGTGTGTGTGTGTGCGCGTGTGTATTTGCATTAGAGGTGTTAAAATTAATCATATAATCGATGCATCACGATGCAGACGTAAACAATTAATAATCGTTTCAATAGCAGATCATAATCGATTATAATGTATTTTCGGGTCAATTTTTTCCCATAAGTATTACAGTTTTTGCCCATTGCTTAAACACATTTTGCTAAATTTGGCTCGCTGTGCCAAAACTCTACACCCAAGCACATAGGACACAACACTTGGAAATAAACCATTCACATCTATGTCAAATTGAAACTCTGCAATCAAAACCTAACAATCCTTTGTCAAAATGTCACTCTGATGACAAAATTACACACACTTGCATCTTATGAAAACACTGTCACATCAGCAGCAACACACTAGTCTACTTTATATAAAACACTGCAGTCTTTCGTTTTTATTCAGTTCTGCAGAAGGCATGTCTTCGCAACAACAAAAAAATGAAATACTCAATAATGTACATTACAGTAGTCTACTTTACAGTGCAGTAAATTCATTTTAAGTAAAAGCAACAAAAAAAAAACAACTACAATCCGAAATGGCAACCTGGTTCGCCAAGTGGACAGACAAGGTAATTGCGGGCAATGTCTCCTCTTTCTAAGCATATGGTGAGCATCTCTCTCGCTAAGCATCTCTCACAATACGTAAGCAGCCATAAACTGTATATAAACTGTATGTTCAATCCTACTGTAAACATGCTGTAACATTCTGACTTTTCTAATGACATACAGTTTTTGCCCATTGTTTAAACACATTTTGTTCAACTTGGCTCGCTGTGCCAAAACTCTACACCCAAGCACATAGGACACAACACTTGGAAATAAACCATTCACATCTATGTCAAATTGAAACTCTGCAATCAAAGTCTAACAATCCTTTGTCAAAATGTCACTCTGATGACAAAATTGCACACACTTGCATCTTATGAAAACACTGTCACATCAGCAGCAACACACTAGTCTACTTTATATAAAACACTGTTTTTTTGTATTTTGAATAGATGTGTTTTGCCAATGATACATTGGTATTTCATTTTTAAACGAAGTGTCTTATGTATAAAATAGTGTGTAGTGTGCAGGAGCAAGTGTGTTGCAAAAAGGAGCAAGTGTGTTGCAGAATTGCAACTAAAGTGTAAAGCAGCGTTTGTGTTTAAGGTATGGTTACACTGTGTTTAAGGCATGGTAACACAACTTCAAGTTATGTTACTTTGGTTTAAGCATATGTCTATTGCGTTCAAGCAATGGGCAAAAACTGTAATCTGGGTTTTATCTTTTGAGAAATATTGATAAATAACATTCACGAAACACAACAAGACTAATACTGTTCACTAAATATATTTTACGTAACTGATACAAATTTGGACTTGCAATGCAACATTAGTCAGTACGCTGGTGTGTACGCAAGTACGCAAGTGTTTGCTTGTTGCATGGTTGCATGTTGAAAATTGAAACACAATCATTTTCTACAAAGAATCATGTTCACAGTAAACACGGTAAAACACAGTGCTGTTGGAGACAAAAAGCTACTGTAAGCATCATCTCTTTCCAATTTGGTGGCATGTCTCAACCTAGGGTTTTCTAGGTGGTCAACCAATGTTATTTGCATGTTATCACACATTTGTCTTCTCTGTCCATGCTCTCCTCCACTGAGCCATTGTTTTGTTATTTGAGTGGTTGAAAAAATGTGGGAAAGATTTTATTTTAGTGTGTAAAAAAACTGTAACTGAGGCCTTTTTGTAGCTGGCTGATTGGTGTTCAATTTTGTAAGTAAGTATTTTCAGGTGTGTGTCTAAGTGTTGTGTGTTTTGTATGTGTTTTGTATTTTGAATAGATGTGTTTTGCCAATGATACCTCGGTATTTCATTTTTGAACAAAGTGTCTTATGTATGAAATAGTGTGTATTGTGCAGGAGGAAGTGTGTTGCAGAATTGCAATTAAAGTGTAAAGCAGCGTTTGTGTTTAAGGTATGGTTACACTGTGTTTAAGGCATGGTAACACAACTTCAAGTTATGTTACTTTGGTTTAAGCATATGTTTATTGCGTTCAAGCAATGGGCAAAAACTGTAAAAATAGCACCCGGTAACCTGTTTTGTCTATGGCAACTTGTGTCTATGGTCTATGGTAGTCTCATCTACGTGACCCATTCGTCTATGGCAACTTGTGTCTATGGTCTATGGTAGTCTCATCTACGTGACCCATTCGTCTATGGCAACTTGTGTCTATGGTCTATGGTAGTCTCATCTACGTGACCCATTCGTCGTCGCATAGCATACATCACAACACAACAGGACTGCGCCATAAAAATAAATATGTTGGGAACACCACCAACTTAAGAAATCGCGTTAGCCGTTTCCATCCAGAGTTGTTAACAACACCGGTGTTCTGCAGAGTTGTCCTACTTCTGTGAAATCCATAGGAAGAAATGACGGACATGTCTGCCACATGCTACCTTGTCAGAAAATCCTACTCAGTTTCATTTTTTGTCACTGTACGCTCGCAGTTTTAATGTTATTTTTTCTGAAAGTGCGTTCAAACACAGAGAATGATGTCATCGGAAATAAAACATAGATGTATGCATGACATTTTGACAATTCCAATTATCACATTAGAATATGCTTCCACACTGGTAAGTGCAAGTAGGACCCTATGACAATTAAATTTACCTCAGCAGAATATGCTTCCACAATTATACAGCAGATAGGACGTTCTGACAGTTCAAATGACCCCGTCAGAATATGCTTCTACATTGATATGCAGGTAGGATGTTCTGACAATTCATAAATTTCATTAAATAAACGAGGAAGGTAATATCTGACTGCTTGTGTTTGTTGATGAAATCAAAGCCATGTAAAGTAGTATAGAAATGTGATGTGAAGAATTGTGATGCATCGTGATCGAATCGCTAACTTAATAATCGTAATCGAATCGAATCGTGAGATGAGTGGTTCACACCTCTAATTTGCATGTGCATGCATGTGTGTGCGTGCCTGTGTGTGTGTGTGTGTGTGTGTGTGTATATATGTATGTGTGTGCGTGCCTGTGTGTGTGTGTGTGAGTGTGTGTGTGTGCGTGCCAGGACAAAAAGTGGCTGGTAGATTTTGTACACAAAATAATGATGTACTGTTGAGTAGCTGGTGAGTTTTAGCATTTATTTCTTTATGGCTGGTAAAAGGTCACCCCTGGTGTGTGCATCGCGTGTATTTGTGTATGCATGTGTTCTCTGTGTGTGTGTGAGTGTGTGTGTGTGTATGTATGTGTGTGTGTGTGACAGTGTGTGTGTATATATGTGTGTGTGTGTGTATATGTGTGAATGAGTGTCTGTGTGTGTTTGAGAGAGAGTGTGTATGTATATATATTTGTGTGTGTGTGCATGTGCGTGTGTGTGTGTGTGTGTGTGTGTGTAATGACAGGGTGGGTATTCTTGGTGCAGAAAGGAAACGTGTGGTCGAAACCTGGCATGTTGGAACCTGCTGCAACATTCTCTCTCTCTCCCTTTTCCCTCTCTCTCTCTCCATCCCTCCTTCTTTTTCTCTCTCCACCCCTTTGTCTCTCCCTCTCTCTCCCCCTCTTCCTCTCTCTCCCTCTCACTCTCCCTCCCTCTCTCTCTCCCGCTCCATGTTGCTATAGAGACGTTCATAAACAGCTAGCGTTAACCCTTTAACGCCCTCTGTGTCTGGGCTCCCAGCTTTCAAGGAGCAAGCACCTCTCTTAGCAACACTCTAGCCAAGCTGATGTATACTAACCCCTAACCTTAACTCTGGCCAAGCTGATGTATACTAACCCTAACCTTAACTCTGGCCAAGCTGATGTATACTAACCCTAACCTTAACTCTGGCCAAGCTGATGTATGCTAACCCTAACCTTAACTCTGGCCAAGCTGATGTATGCTAACCCTAACCTTAACTCTGGCCAAGCTGATGTATGCTAACCCTAACCTTAACTCTGGCCAAGCTGATGTATGCTAACCCTAACCTTAACTCTGGCCAAGCTGATGTATGCTAACCTAACCTTAACTCTGGCCAAGCTGATGTATGCTAACCCTATACATAGTGATGTTACACACACCTCAACACACACCCCAACATTACGGACACACACCCCAACACACACCCCAACATTACGGACACACACCCCAACACACACCCCAACATTACGGACACACACCCCAACACACACCCCAACATTACGGACACACTCTCCAGCTTGGGCAAACATCCAAACAGTTGCCTCAGCACACAACCCAAAGGCCTTCTCCTCAACTGACACCTGAACAGAGGACAGAAATCTGAAACACACACTCTTCAGCAAACACCAGCACACACACTGGCCACACACACTCCAGTGCCCTCACCTCAACACACACACGAGCAAACCAAACACACACATCTTTCACACACCCAGCAGACCTCTAACCACACCTCTCCTGCCCAAACACCCGCCCCCCAGGTGTGTAGGCCCGCCCCCCAGGTGCGGCGGCTCTCAGAGGGACAGACGGAGGGGGAGGAGCCACAGGGTTACCGTAGTTACAGCCCCTCCTTCTACCGCAAGACGGGGCGGATTCCTGCAGCAGGCCCACTCCTTCAGACACGGCCCCCAGCCCGACACGCTCGCCTGGAGCCCCCCTACGCCCCCCTCCCCCAAGGCCGTCTTCTCAGACACGCCCCCTGAGGGCCAGCCCACCAACCAGGTCGTCGCCACAGCTGACAGGGAGGCGGAGCCGGAAGTGGTGATGAGACAGAAGCCCCCTGGTGGTCGGAAGGTGCCTCACGCCCTTCACCTCCCGCCGGACTACGCGCTGGACTGTCTTAACCTATCAGATCACGCCCTCAGCCTTGGCTCCGCCACTGAACATGCCCCGCCTGCTTTCCCTGCCCCCATCTACAGCGCTGACCAGTCCGCAAATGCTGGCCCCCTCCCATGACAACCAGCCTGCAGCCATTGGCTCCGCCCCTCGACAACAGAGCGCTGGAAGCCTGCCTGTGCAGGAGGATTGCTTAGCAACCATTCCCTTTATTGGTATGAGAAACACACACACACACACACACACACGCATACACACACAGACACACACACACGCCCTCTACCCACAAACCACCTGCTTCTACCGGGCCCTCATACACACACCCCCACACCGGTAAACACACACACACACACACACACACATCCCCATCACTGGAGTGCCTCATGGAGGTACACACACATACACATGCAAACATACACATACACACACATACACACACACAAGTAGGCTTGGCGATATGCAGAGTCCCCCTTGGAGGTACACACACACACACACACACACACACTTTAATCGAAGGGTCCTTATGGTCTGAGACAGTAGCTGTGTGTCCTTTCATCAGAAAGTCCTTATGGTGTAGGACAGTAGCTGTGTCCTTTCATCAGGAGTCCTTATGGTGTAGGACAGGAGCTGTGTGTCCTTTTTCATCAGGAGTCCTTATGGTGTAGGACAGGAGCTGTGTCCTTATGGTGTAGGACAGGAGCTGTGTGTCCTTATGGTGTAGGACAGGAGCTGTGTGTCCTTATGGTGTAGGACAGGAGCTGTGTGTCCTTATGGTGTAGGACAGGAGCTGTGTGTCCTTATGGTGTAGGACAGGAGCTGTGTGTCCTTATGGTGTAGGACAGGAGCTGTGTCCTTATGGTGTAGGACAGGAGCTGTGTCCTTATGGTGTAGGACAGGAGCTGTGTGTCCTTATGGTGTAGGACAGGAGCTGTGTGTCCTTATGGTGTAGGACAGGAGCTGTGTGTCCTTATGGTGTAGGACAGTAGCTGTGTCCTTTCATCAGGAGTCCTTATGGTGTAGGACAGGGAGCTGTGTCCTTTCATCAGGAGTCCTTATGGTGTAGGACAGGAGCTGTGTCCTTTCATCAGGAGTCCTTATGGTGTAGGACAGTAGCTGTGTGTCCTTTCATCAGGAGTCCTTATGGTGTAGGACAGGAGCTGTGTCCTTTCATCAGGAGTCCTTATGGTGTAGGACAGGAGCTGTGTGGTCCTTATGGTGTAGGACAGGAGCTGTGTGTCCTTATGGTGTAGGACAGGAGCTGTGTCCTTATGGTGTAGGACAGGAGCTGTGTGTCCTTATGGTGTAGGACAGGAGCTGTGTGAGTAGGTAGAGGGACTGGGGGAGAGGAAAGGGATAGAGAGAAAAGAGAGAAAGAGAGGAGAGAAGAGAGAGCTGAAGAATGTCTGAGCTACATGCTGTGACATGTTTAGTCATGTCTGCTGGAGACTCACGCTAACACTACCCTAGAGACTGTGTGAGTGTTTATGAGTGTGTGTGTGTATCTGTGTGTGTATGTGGTGTGTGTGTGTTTATGCACGTGTCTGTGTATGTGTGTGTGTGTGTCAGAAAGGCCAAAGCCACAGCTGTTATTTGTGCTGCTGAAAAACCAGGAGATTCCACAGTGGAATATCAGCCCCACCCACCAACCAGCCCTCAACACTCTAATACACACTAACACTAAGCCTCCACACTCTAACACTAACCCTCAGCACTCTAATACACACTAATACTCAACACACTAACACTAACCCTCCACACTCTAACACTAACCCTCAGCACTCTATTACACACTAACACTCAACACTAACACTCAAGACACTAACACTAACCCTCAGCACTCTAATACACACTAACACTCAACACACTAACACTAACACACTAACACTAACCCTCAGCACTCTAATACACTTACTAACACTCAACACACTAACACTAACACTCAACACACTAACACTAACCCTCAGCACTCTAATGCACACTAACACTCAACACACTAACACTAACACTAAACCCTCAGCACTCTAATACACACTAACACTCCAACACCTAACACTAACACTCAACACACTAACACTAACCCTCTACACTCTAACACTAACCTCTCAGCACTCTAATACACACTAACATTCAACACACTAACACTAACACTCAACACACTAACACTAACCCTCAACACTCTAATACACACTAACACTCAACACACTAACACTAACCCTCCACACTCTAACACTAACCCTCAGCACTCTAATACACACTAACACTCAACACACTAACACTAACCCTCCACACTCTAACACTAACCCTCAGCACTCTAATGCACACTAACACTCAACACACTAACACTAACACTAACCCTCAGCACTCTAATACACACTAACACTCAACACACTAACACTAACACTCAACACACTAACACTAACCCTCTACACTCTAACACTAACCCTCAGCACTCTAATACACACTAACATTCAACACACTAACACTAACACTCAACACACTAACACTAACCCTCAACACTCTAATACACACTAA
>CM050210.1:17500-20000 GCA_027475355.1 Coilia nasus | reverse complement strand
GGCCTCCTGCAAAATGCAAGTGCTGTGGCATTAACTGGAGATTACTGGACGTCTGTTAGTAACCAAGCCTATCTCGGAGGTACTGCACATCATATAGACACTGACTGGAAATTACACTCGTTTGCTTTAATGGTGCAGCATACAGAAGAACGACACTTCGCAGAAACATGTGCCCAGCATTTTTCTGAGGTTGCAGAGCAGTGGGGTGTTGCGGAGAAAGTCACGACAATTGGCACCGATAGTGCCCGGAATATGATTGCAGCATCAAGATTGCTGCCATACACGCACATTCCGTGCATTGCACACAGTATACAGAGATCGATCACAATATCAATCCGTGACAGCGGTCTCCACAATATCTTGGCAAAATGCCGCAAAGTGGTTGGACATTTTAAGCACAGTGCAGCAAATGCAGCAGAACTGCAAGGACAACAAGTGGAGTCTGGACAGCAACAGGAGCCCCTCATCCAAGATGTTTCCACCAGGTGGAACTCCACTCTCGGCATGATCACCCGGCTCCTCAGAAACAAGGACGCTGTCAGAGCTACACTCGAGCTCCATCAGCAAAGAAGCAAGCCATCCATGCTGACTAATGCTGAACTGGAGAAGATAGAAAAACTTGAAGCACTTCTTGAACCCTGCAGGTAAGCTACTTCAAAAAATCACAACAAATATTTTGAATGTATTTTATAAAAAAAGAAAATGTGGTTTATTACTTTGTCTTTCATTGCTGGTAATTTATTGCAAAAAGTAAATTATGCTGCTGTTGTTGTTTCAACAGTTGGAGTGGTAATGAATTTACAAAGCACTGGAAGACGGAAAGGAGAAACGCCTACACACATTTTATCTGTAGCGTAATAGTGTGCAGTTCCTATAATGTGCAGGACTTCCTGATTCTATCTGTAGCGTAATAGTGTGCAGTTCCTATAATGTGCAGGACTTCCTGATTGTTCTCTCTTGTATAACTAGCTATTAATTGCACTTTATTTTTCATGGTAGGAATGTCACTGAGCTTTTGGGAGGAGAGCAGTACATATCCTGCTCCGTGGTGCTGCCTGCACTGTGCCATTTGCTCCGGGTGATGGAGGGGTGTGACGATGATCCAGGCTATGTGCTCCGATTTAAAGCGGCCTTCACAGCTGACCTGTCAAAGCAGAAAGAAAGTACCAATGTCCAGTGGTTGAAAATGGCAACAGCTCTTGACCCCAGATTTAAGGATCTGAAATGCCTCCCCAGATCTGAAAGAGAGGCAGTCTGGAAGTCAGTTAAAGAAGAGAGTGCCCAACAGCCTGAGCCTCACAGAGAAACAGAGCCGGATCCACCTAAAAAGAAAATGAACCTCCTGTTAACTGCATCAGATTCAGAGGAAGAAGGGGACCCGACATCTGACATGACTGTAGATCGGTACAGACGTGAGCCCAGCATCTCCACGGAGGACTGTCCATTGAAATGGTGGTCTGAACACACAGCGGCCTACCCCAGCTTGGCACCTCTGGCAAAGAAATATCTGGCTACACCTGCAACAACAGTACCCTGTGAAAGACTGTTCTCACTGTCTGGTCACATCGTTCAAAAGAAGAGAGCAGCACTGTCCGCTGATAATGTCACCAGACTGGTCTGTGTTAGCAATTGGCTCAAAGAAAAGAAATAGGAGAGCAAACTTTTTGTTATTGTTATTATTTAACAGTGTTACATACAGTATTGCTTCATTGCTGTTATTTCAAGTTGTTTATTCAAGTATGTTTGTTTTTGTGATGGTGCCATTTTATTTTTTAAGAAACATAAGAGAGTGACCTGATAAACTGAATCTCTCAAAGTAAGCAATGTGTTACTAGTTTATGCTTAATACATAACACTTTCATCTTCTTAATACGTGGGTGTGTCTAACTTTCTTAATACGTGTTATTGCCTATCTATACGTCAGGGTTTCATGCTGTATTTTTGAAGAAAAGACAAGTGGGTCTAAATGGCACTTTTCTGATTTAAAAACTATTTGCACTTTTCAATTTCAATTTTAAAGATACAATCAAATGCGATTAATCGCGATTAACTATGGAATTTCTGAGATTAATCGCGATTAAAAAAAATAATCGTTTGACAGCCCTAGTAATTATATGTAATGTGATTATATGTAATGTTATTATATGATTATATGTAATATGACTATATGTAATGTGATTATGTGATTATATGTAACGTGATTATATGATTATATGTAATGTGATTATATTAGTGGTGGGCATAGATTAATTTTTTTAATCTAGATTAATCTAGATTAATCATAAAATTAATCTAGATTAATCTAGATTAAAATGGCTCATTTGAATTCTGCCGAAGGCATTCAAAATATGTGTACTACCTAAATAATGACTAGAAGTAAGTCTTTGAGAACGGGTTTCTTAAGCCAGGTGGCACAGTAGACCAGGGGCTCATCTCCTGTTTCCAAAATGCATCACTAACTGCTTGAAAAAGCTGTTCTACTTTGATACTCGGTGATGGA
>CM050210.1:2500-10000 GCA_027475355.1 Coilia nasus | reverse complement strand
CTAAATCAGTTCTGTGGGACTAATTCAGTTATGTGGGTTTCATGACTAAATCAGTTCTGTGGGTTTTAATGACTAATTCAGTTCTGTGGGACTAAATCAGTTCTGTGGGTTTTAATGACTAATTCAGTTCTGTGGGACTAAATCAGTTCTGTGGGTTTTAATGACTAATTCAGTTCTGTGGGTTTTATGACTAATTCAGTTCTGTGGGTTTTAATGACTAAATCAGTTCTGTGGGACTAAATCAGTTCTGTGGGACTAATTCAGTTCTGTGGGTTTCATGACTAAATCAGTTCTGTGGGTTTTAATGACTAAATCAGTTCTGTGGGACTAAATCAGTTCTATGGGTTTCATGACTAAATCAGTTCTGTGGGTTTTAATGACTAAATCAGTTCTGTGGGACTAATTCAGTTCTGTGGGTTTCATGACTAAATCAGTTCTGTGGGTTTTAATGACTAATTCAGTTCTGTGGGTTTCATGACTAATTCAGTTCTGTGGGACTAAATCAGTTCTGTGGGTTTTAATGACTAAATCAGTTCTGTGGGTTTTAATGACTAAATCAGTTCTGTGGGACTAAATCAGTTCTATGGGTTTCATGACTAAATCAGTTCTGTGGGTTTTAATGACTAAATCAGTTCTGTGGGACTAAATCAGTTCTGTGGGTTTCATGACTAAATCAGTTCTGTGGGTTTTAATGACTAATTCAGTTCTGTGGGTTTCATGACTAATTCAGTTCTGTGGGACTAAATCAGTTCTGTGGGTTTTAATGACTAAATCAGTTCTGTGGGTTTTAATGACTAAATCAGTTCTGTGGGACTAAATCAGTTCTGTGGGTTTCATGACTAATTCAGTTCTGTGGGTTTCATGACTAAATCAGTTCTGTGGGTTTCATGACTAAATCAGTTCTGTGGGTTTTAATGACTAATTCAGTTCTGTGGGTTTTAATGACTAATTCAGTTCTGTGGGACTAATTCAGTTCTGTGGGTTTCATGACTAATTCAGTTCTGTGGGTTTCATGACTAAATCAGTTCTGTGGGTTTTAATGACTAATTCAGTTCTGTGGGACTAATTCAGTTCTGTGGGTTTCATGACTAATTCAGTTCTGTGGGTTTCATGACTAAATCAGTTCTGTGGGTTTCATGACTAAATCAGTTCTGTGGGTTTTAATGACTAATTCAGTTCTGTGGGTTTCATGACTAATTCAGTTCTGTGGGACTAAATCAGTTCTGTGGGTTTTAATGACTAAATCAGTTCTGTGGGTTTTAATGACTAAATCAGTTCTGTGGGACTAAATCAGTTCTGTGGGTTTCATGACTAATTCAGTTCTGTGGGTTTCATGACTAAATCAGTTCTGTGGGTTTCATGACTAAATCAGTTCTGTGGGTTTTAATGACTAATTCAGTTCTGTGGGTTTTAATGACTAATTCAGTTCTGTGGGACTAATTCAGTTCTGTGGGTTTCATGACTAATTCAGTTCTGTGGGTTTCATGACTAAATCAGTTCTGTGGGTTTTAATGACTAATTCAGTTCTGTGGGACTAATTCAGTTCTGTGGGTTTCATGACTAATTCAGTTCTGTGGGTTTCATGACTAAATCAGTTCTGTGGGTTTCATGACTAAATCAGTTCTGTGGGTTTTAATGACTAATTCAGTTCTGTGGGTTTTAATGACTAATTCAGTTCTGTGGGACTAATTCAGTTCTGTGGGTTTCATGACTAATTCAGTTCTGTGGGTTTCATGACTAAATCAGTTCTGTGGGACTAAATCAGTTCTGTGGGTTTCATGACTAAATCAGTTCTGTGGGTTTTAATGACTAAATCAGTTCTGTGGGACTAAATCAGTTCTGTGGGTTTCATGACTAAATCAGTTCTGTGGGTTTTAATGACTAATTCAGTTCTGTGGGTTTTAATGACTAATTCAGTTCTGTGAGACTAATTCAGTTCTGTGGGTTGCATGACTAATTCATTTCTGTGGGTTTCATGACTAAATCAGTTCTGTGGGTTTTAATGACTAAATAAGTTCTGTGGGTTTTAATGACTAAATCAGTTCTGTGGGACTAAATCAGTTCTGTGGGTTTCATGACTAAATCAGTTCTGTGGGTTTTAATGACTAAATCAGTTCTGTGGGTTTCATGACTAAATCAGTCCTGTGGGTTTTAATGACTAAATAAGTTCTGTGGGTTTTAATGACTAATTCAGTTCTGTGGGACTAATTCAGTTCTGTGGGTTTCATGACTAATTCAGTTCTGTGGGTTTCATGACTAAATCAGTTCTGTGGGTTTCATGACTAAATCAGTTCTGTGGGTTTTAATGACTAATTCAGTTCTGTGGGTTTTAATGACTAATTCAGTTCTGTGGGACTAATTCAGTTCTGTGGGTTTCATGACTAAATCAGTTCTGTGGGTTTCATGACTAAATCAGTCCTGTGGGTTTTAATGACTAAATAAGTTCTGTGGGTTTTAATGACTAATTCAGTTCTGTGGGACTAATTCAGTTCTGTGGGTTTCATGACTAATTCAGTTCTGTGGGTTTCATGACTAAATCAGTTCTGTGGGTTTCATGACTAAATCAGTTCTGTGGGTTTTAATGACTAATTCAGTTCTGTGGGTTTTAATGACTAATTCAGTTCTGTGGGACTAATTCAGTTCTGTGGGTTTCATGACTAAATCAGTTCTGTGGGTTTTAATGACTAAATCAGTTCTGTGGGTTTTAATGACTAAATCAGTTCTGTGGGACTAAATCAGTTCTGTGGGTTTCATGACTAATTCAGTTCTGTGGGTTTCATGACTAAATCAGTTCTGTGGGTTTTAATGACTAATTCAGTTCTGTGGGTTTTAATGACTAATTCAGTTCTGTGGGACTAATTCAGTTCTGTGGGTTTCATGACTAATTCAGTTCTGTGGGTTTCATGACTAAATCAGTTCTGTGGGTTTCATGACTAAATCAGTTCTGTGGGTTTCATGACTAAATCAGTTCTGTGGGTTTTAATGACTAATTCAGTTCTGTGGGTTTTAATGACTAATTCAGTTTTGTGGGACTAATTCAGTTCTGTGGGTTTCATGACTAATTCAGTTCTGTGGGTTTCATGACTAAATCAGTTCTGTGGGTTTCATGACTAAATCAGTTCTGTGGGCTTCATGACTAAATCAGTTCTGTGGGTTTTAATGACTAATTCAGTTCTGTGGGACTAATTCAGTTCTGTGGGTTTCATGACTAATTCAGTTCTGTGGGTTTCATGACTAAATCAGTTCTGTGGGTTTTAATGACTAAATCAGTTCTGTGGGTTTTAATGACTAAATCAGTTCTGTGGGTTTTGATGACTAAATCAGTTCTGTGGGACTAAATCAGTTCTGTGGGTTTCATGACTAATTCAGTTCTGTGGGTTTCATGACTAAATCAGTTCTGTGGGTTTCATGACTAAATCAGTTCTGTGGGCTTCATGACTAAATCAGTTCTGTGGGTTTTAATGACTAATTCAGTTCTGTGGGACTAATTCAGTTCTGTGGGTTTCATGACTAATTCAGTTCTGTGGGTTTCATGACTAAATCAGTTCTGTGGGTTTTAATGACTAAATCAGTTCTGTGGGTTTTAATGACTAAATCAGTTCTGTGGGTTTTGATGACTAAATCAGTTCTGTGGGACTAATTCAGTTCTGTGGGTTTCATGACTAAATCAGTTCTGTGGGTTTTAATGACTAAATCAGTTCTGTGGGTTTTGATGACTAAATCAGTTCTGTGGGACTAAATCAGTTCTGTGGGTTTCATGACTAAATCAGTTCTGTGGGTTTTAATGACTAAATCAGTTCTGTGGGACTAAATCAGTTCTGTGGGTTTCATGACTAAATCAGTTCTGTGGGTTTTAATGACTAAATCAGTTCTGTGGGTTTCATGACTAAATCAGTTCTGTGGGTTTTAATGACTAATTCAGTTCTGTGGGTTTTAAGGACTAATTCAGTTCTGTGGGACTAATTCAGTTTTGTGGGTTTCATGACTAATTCAGTTCTGTGGGTTTCATGACTAAATCAGTTCTGTGGGTTTCATGACTAAATCAGTTCTGTGGGTTTTAATGACTAATTCAGTTCTGTGGGTTTTAATGACTAATTCAGTTCTGTGGGACTAATTCAGTTCTGTGGGTTTCATGACTAAATCAGTTCTGTGGGTTTTAATGACTAAATCAGTTCTGTGGGTTTTAATGACTAAATCAGTTCTGTGGGACTAAATCAGTTCTGTGGGTTTCATGACTAAATCAGTTTGGGTTTTAATGACTAAATCAGTTCTGTGGGACTAAATCAGTTCTGTGGGTTTCATGACTAAATCAGTTCTGTGGGTTTTAATGACTAATTCAGTTCTGTGGGTTTTAATGACTAATTCAGTTCTGTGGGACTAATTCAGTTCTGTGGGTTTCATGACTAATTCAGTTCTGTGGGTTTCATGACTAAATCAGTTCTGTGGGTTTCATGACTAAATCAGTTCTGTGGGTTTCATGACTAAATCAGTTCTGTGGGTTTTAATGACTAATTCAGTTCTGTGGGTTTTAATGACTCATTCAGTTCTGTGGGACTAATTCAGTTCTGTGGGTTTCATGACTAAATCAGTTCTGTGGGTTTCATGACTAATTCAGTTCTGTGGGTTTCATAACTAAATCAGTTCTGTGGGTTTCATGGCTAAATCAGTTCTGTGGGTTTTTATGACTAATTCAGTTCTGTGGGTTTTAATGACTAATTCAGTTCTGTGGGACTAATTCAGTTCTGTGGGTTTCATGACTAAATCTGTTCTGTGGGTTTCATGACTAATTCAGTTCTGTGGGTTTCATAACTAAATCAGTTCTGTGGGTTTTAATGACTAAATCAGTTCTGTGGGTTTTGATGACTAAATCAGTTCTGTGGGACTAAATCAGTTCTGTGGGTTTCATGACTAATTCAGTTCTGTGGGTTTCATGACTAAATCAGTTCTGTGGGTTTCATGACTAAATCAGTTCTGTGGGCTTCATGACTAAATCAGTTCTGTGGGTTTTAATGACTAATTCAGTTCTGTGGGACTAATTCAGTTCTGTGGGTTTCATGACTAATTCAGTTCTGTGGGTTTCATGACTAAATCAGTTCTGTGGGTTTTAATGACTAAATCAGTTCTGTGGGTTTTAATGACTAAATCAGTTCTGTGGGTTTTGATGACTAAATCAGTTCTGTGGGACTAATTCAGTTCTGTGGGTTTCATGACTAAATCAGTTCTGTGGGTTTTAATGACTAAATCAGTTCTGTGGGTTTTGATGACTAAATCAGTTCTGTGGGACTAAATCAGTTCTGTGGGTTTCATGACTAAATCAGTTCTGTGGGTTTTAATGACTAAATCAGTTCTGTGGGACTAAATCAGTTCTGTGGGTTTCATGACTAAATCAGTTCTGTGGGTTTTAATGACTAAATCAGTTCTGTGGGTTTCATGACTAAATCAGTTCTGTGGGTTTTAATGACTAATTCAGTTCTGTGGGTTTTAAGGACTAATTCAGTTCTGTGGGACTAATTCAGTTTTGTGGGTTTCATGACTAATTCAGTTCTGTGGGTTTCATGACTAAATCAGTTCTGTGGGTTTCATGACTAAATCAGTTCTGTGGGTTTTAATGACTAATTCAGTTCTGTGGGTTTTAATGACTAATTCAGTTCTGTGGGACTAATTCAGTTCTGTGGGTTTCATGACTAAATCAGTTCTGTGGGTTTTAATGACTAAATCAGTTCTGTGGGTTTTAATGACTAAATCAGTTCTGTGGGACTAAATCAGTTCTGTGGGTTTCATGACTAAATCAGTTTGGGTTTTAATGACTAAATCAGTTCTGTGGGACTAAATCAGTTCTGTGGGTTTCATGACTAAATCAGTTCTGTGGGTTTTAATGACTAATTCAGTTCTGTGGGTTTTAATGACTAATTCAGTTCTGTGGGACTAATTCAGTTCTGTGGGTTTCATGACTAATTCAGTTCTGTGGGTTTCATGACTAAATCAGTTCTGTGGGTTTCATGACTAAATCAGTTCTGTGGGTTTCATGACTAAATCAGTTCTGTGGGTTTTAATGACTAATTCAGTTCTGTGGGTTTTAATGACTCATTCAGTTCTGTGGGACTAATTCAGTTCTGTGGGTTTCATGACTAAATCAGTTCTGTGGGTTTCATGACTAATTCAGTTCTGTGGGTTTCATAACTAAATCAGTTCTGTGGGTTTCATGGCTAAATCAGTTCTGTGGGTTTTTATGACTAATTCAGTTCTGTGGGTTTTAATGACTAATTCAGTTCTGTGGGACTAATTCAGTTCTGTGGGTTTCATGACTAAATCTGTTCTGTGGGTTTCATGACTAATTCAGTTCTGTGGGTTTCATAACTAAATCAGTTCTGTGGGTTTCATGACTAAATCAGTTCTGTGGGTTTTATGACTAATTCAGTTCTGTGGGTTTTATGACTAAATCAGTTCTGTGGGACTAATTCAGTTCTGTGGGTTTCATGACTAAATCAGTTCTGTGGGTTTCATGACTAATTCAGTTCTGTGGGTTCCATGACTAATTCAGTTCTGTGGGTTTCGTGACTAAATCAGTTCTGTGGGACTAATTCAGTTCTGTGGGTTTCATGACTAAATCAGTACTGTGGGTTTTATGACTAATTCAGTTCTGTGGGTTTCATGACTAATTCAGTTCTGTGGGTTTCATGACTAATTCAGTTCTGTGGGTTCCATAACTAATTCAGTTCTGTGGGTTTCGTGACTAAATCAGTTCTGTGGGACTAATTCAGTTCTGTGGGTTTCATGACTAAATCAGTTCTGTGGGTTTTATGACTAATTCAGTTCTGTGGGTTTCATGACTAAATCAGTTCTGTGGGTTCCATGACTAATTCAGTTCTGTGGGACTAATTCAGTTCTGTGGGTTTCATGACTAATTCAGTTCTGTGGGACGAAATCAGTTCTGTGGGTTTCATGACTAATTCAGTTCGGTGGGACTAATTCAGTTCTGTGGGATTCATGACTAAATCAGTTCTGTGGGTTCCATGACTAATTCAGTTCTGTGGGACTAATTCATTTCTGTGGGTTTCATGACTAAATCAGTTCTGTGGGTTTCATGACTAAATCAGTGTGCCAAGTTGTGTTAAAATCTGTGCCAATGAGGTCCAAAAGTGAATTTAGTGTCTGTTTGTGTGCGTGCATGGGTGTGTGTGTGTGCACGCGTGCTCGCGCATGTGTGTGTGTGTACATGTGTACATGTGTGTGTGTACGTGTGTGTGTGTGTGTTTGTAGTGTTGCAGGAAACAGGCCTGACTCATCTCCAAGGCTGTCGCGGATGAAGCCTCCGTTCCTCCTGCCAAAGAGCGACTCACCTGTACCCCCGCGCTCCCCCAAGCCAGACACCAAAGGTGTTTGTGTGTGTGTGTGTGTCTGTGTGTGTGTGTGTCTGTGTGTGTGTGTGTCTGTGTGTGTCACCTGCACCCCCTCGCTCCCCCAAGCCAGACACCAAAGGTGTGTGTGTGTGTGTGTGTG
>CM050209.1:35155000-35156082 GCA_027475355.1 Coilia nasus | reverse complement strand
CTATACATAGTGATGTTAGAAATAGGAGGCATTAAAGGAGTTTCATTAGGGATAGATGGGGGATAGAGAGAAATAGGAGGCATTAAAGGAGTTTCATTAGGGATAGATGGGGGGATAGAGAGAAATAGGAGGCATTACAGGAGTTTCATTAGGGATAGATGGGGGGATAGAGAGAAATAGGAGGCATTAAAGGAGTTTCATTAGGGATAGATGGGGGGATAGAGAGAAATAGGAGGCATTAAAGGAGTTTCATTAGGATAGATGGGGGATAGAGAGAAATAGGAGGCATTAAAGGAGTTTTCATTAGGGATAGATGGGGGGATAGAGAGAAATAGGAGGCATTAAAGGAGTTTCATTAGGGATAGATGGGGGGATAGAGAGAAATAGGAGGCATTAAAGGAGTTTCATTAGGATAGATGGGGGATAGAGAGAAATAGGAGGCATTAAAGGAGTTTCATTAGGATAGATGGGGGGATAGAGAGAAATAGAGGGATGGAGCGAGACATAGAGGGATGGAGAGAGAGACAGAGAAACGAGAGAAAGACAGTGCACCTGCTGTTCATTCAGCCACAGTAAACTCTCATCCGGAGTCACCTTCAAATCCGTTGTCATCACACACACACACACACACACACACACACACACAAACACACACACACAAGACACACACTCACACACACACCACATGACACCCCCCACCAGTCTCAATTTGACAGTATATGTGTGTGTATGTGTGTGTGAGTGTAAGAGAGAGAGAGAGAGAGATTGAGGAAAGCTATACATAGTGATGTTGGAAGGGTGGGGTGTGAAGACACAGGGCTGTTCTATTAAAAGCGCAGCGAGCACTCTGCTGAAAGTAGACAGTGGAGTAGAGGACGACTACCCATCCTGCACTGTAACCAGCCCCACTCAGAGGGGCCCCTTACCCCCCCCAACTTAACCAAGGGCCCTTAACCCCCCCCCCCCCCTCCAACTCAACCAGAGCAAAAGGGCAACTCAACCCTGTTACATACTGGTCAGCTGAGCCTGACGATGCAACCCTGTTACACATTGGTCACATTCAACCCTGTTACACACTGGTC
>CM050209.1:35142500-35145000 GCA_027475355.1 Coilia nasus | reverse complement strand
TAGTGATTATTCTAGTGGTTAGACTAGTGATTAGACTAGTGATTAGAGACTAGTGGTTAGAGACAAGTGATTAAACTAGTGATTAGGCTAGTGTTTAGACTAGTGATTAGAGATTAGTGGTTAGGCAGAGACTAGAACCATCGCTACCCATTTCTCCCATTTCTGATGCCGTGGCTAATTAGCACACAAATAAACTGCTATGTTTATGCTTTGATTTCTGCTGGGAACGTAGCGAGTCTGTGAAGGATCATCTGTTTCTGCCCAGTCTCAGGCAGCCTAATCTCCAGTAATTAGCCACCTGCATTTCTCAAACTGGCTAATTAGCATGCGTGCGGTCACTGGAACACGCGTGCGGTCACTGGAACACGCATGGAGTCGCTGGAACACGCGTGCAGTCGCTGGAACACGCATGCAGTCACTGGAACACGCATGCAGTCACTGGAACATGCGTGCAGTCACTGGAACACGCGTTGAGTCACTGGAACACGCGTGCAGTCGCTGGAACACGCATGCAGTCACTGGAACACGCGTTGAGTCACTGGAACACGCGTTGAGTCACTGGAACACGCGTGCAGTCGCTGGAACACGCATGCAGTCACTGGAACACGCGTTGAGTCACTGGAACACGCGTGCAGTCGCTGGAACACGCGTTGAGTCACTGGAACACGCGTGGAGTTTCTAGCTCAGCGGTAATTGGCCTCGAAGAATCTCCTACCGTTTACCCTCAAAATGTACAGACACAAGATTTGGGTGGCCACCTATAATTTCACACACACACACACACACACACACACACCTGACATTATCCATTAGATAATAATAACAATAATAACTAGATGTACCGCATAGCGGTACATGGTATGACCGCCGCAGTATATTGAAATGTGGGAACTGTTGGTGTGATGAGTGTGTGATAGAGCAGTGTTGTGAGGTGAGAATTTCTGTGGAAATGATTTCCTGTAAGTGGGCATGGATGTGGGTTTTGAATGTGTAGTGTGAAGGACTGATTTGTGAAGGCAAGGAATCGGCAAAATGAGATTTTGTACAATTACAGCGCCCCCTATGGACCAAATTTTATGGCATGTTCTGTGGTGTTAGAGGTCTTTTTGGTGATCGTGCATGATGCATTTTGTGCAGTTCCCACCTTCTCGGTCCAAGATATTGGCAACTCAAAATCCCAATTTTTGAATTTACCCTTATCACTAGGTGGCGCTATGCTTCAAGTGAGAGTTTATGGGCTGGGTCAATATGCCTCTGTAACACCTACATACTAACACAAAATCGTTGTCTTGGGCAAAATTGTTGACGAGTTATTTAACAAAAACTGTTTTTCAACACCTAGCTTCGGCGATAAACATCGCCCCGTATGACGAAATGTCACAAAATTTAGTACACATGAAAAGAAAGATGTTTAGAGATGGCATGTCAACTTTGACCAAATTTGAGCAATTAAAAGCCAAGATACGGTTATTTGAAGAATTTTAAGCTACGTGTTAAATGTTCATTGACGTGTAACTTCGGAACGGTTTATCTCAAGATAAATCCTTTGATAACTTTTTGTCAGCATTGTCTGTAGATGACATATACCAAATTTGGTGAGATTCACATGAACGGCCTATGACGAGTTCGTTCAGATTCGTTTTCGCAATATTAAAATTTCACGGAAATTGTTCTCGTTGGAAGTGGGCGTCGACCAGTGTTTTCAATGCGTGAGGGTCAACAGATTTCATGATAAAAAAAAAATAGTTGTAAACGTAAGCATTCTCTAGATAATAGGCAAAATGACATTTTCTACAATTACAGCGCCCCCTATGGACCAAATTTTATGGCATGTTCTGTGGTGTTAGAGGTCTTTCTGGTGATCGTGCATGACGTATTTTGCACAGTTCCCACCTTCTCGGTCCAAGATATTAGCAACTCAAAATCCTAATTTTTGCATTTACCCTTATCACTAGGTGGCGCTATGCTTCAAGTGAGAGTTTATGGGCTGGGTCGATACATCTCTGTAACACCAACATACTAACACAAAATCGTTGTCTTGGGCAAAATTGTTGACGAGTTATTTAACAAAAACTGTTTTTTGACACCTAGCTTCGCCAATAAACATCGCCCCCTATGACGAAATGTCACAAAATTTAGTACACATAAAAAGAAAGCTGTTTAGAGATGGCATGTCAACTTTGACCAAATTTGAGCAATTAAAAGCCAAGATACGGCCATTTAAAGATTTTTAAGCTACGTGTTAAATGGTCATTGACGTATAACTTCGGAACGGTTTATCTCAAGATAAATCCTTTGATAACTTTTTGTCAGCATTGTCTGTAGATGACATATACCAAATTTGGTGAGATTCACATGAACGGCCTATGACGAGTTCGTTCAGATTCGTTTCCGCAATATTAAAATTTCACGGAAATTGTTTTCGTTGGAAGTGGGCGTCGACCAGTGTTTTCAATGCGCGAGGGTCAATAGATTTCACGATAAAAAAGAAATTGTTGTA
>CM050209.1:35125000-35127500 GCA_027475355.1 Coilia nasus | reverse complement strand
TGAGCCCATGGCTTATAACTTCCCCTTACATACCCCTAATCACTGACCCCATGGCCTATAACTGCCCCTTAGATACCCCTAATCACTGAGCCCATGGCTTATAACTGCCCCTTACATACCCCTAATCACTGACCCCATGGCCTATAACTGCCCCCTTACATACCCCTAATCACTAGGGCTGGGTATTGCCAACAACCTCACGATACAATACGTATCACGATACAGGGGTCACGATACGATACGTATTGCGATACATGTTTATCCCAATACATGACCTTCAAGGCAATACATATCCCAATATTTTACATTACTTTACATACATTTTTTAAGAAACCAGTCATATGTATACCCAAATGATATTTTTATTATGCTGGATAGCAAAAATGCCAGACTGCAGTGCAGTTACAATGTAATGCTGCCTTTGAACTCATAAACGGTGGCAATAACAACAACAGTTGATCTACATGATCTGGTTTTAAAACACTTCTCTCAGCTGTAAATGTAAATGTAGGACAAAGAAATGTAAAAAGGAGTGACAATAAATAAATATGAATGCTGAATGATGAATGAATGATGAATAAATGTGAAATATCGATACTGACCCCTCCGTAACGATACGTGTATTGTGAAGAGGCCCGCAACGATATATTGCCATATCGATATTTTGAACACACCACTACTAATCACTGAGCCCATGGTTTAGAACTGCCCCATTACATACCCCTAATCACTGAGCCCATGGCCTATAACTGCCCCTTACATGCCTCTAATCACTGAGCCCATGGTTTAGAACTGCCCCCTTACATACCCCTAATCACTGAGCCCACGGCCTATAACTGCCCCCTTACATACTAATCACTGAGCCCACGGCCTATAACTGCCCCTTACATACTAATCACTGAGCCCACGGCCTACAACTGCCCCTTACATACTAATCACTGAGCCCATGGCCTACAACTGCCCCTTACATACCCCTAATCACTGAGCCAATGGCCTATAAATGCCCCTTACATGCCCCTAATCACTGAGCCCACGGCCTAAAACTGCCCCTTACATGCCCCTAATCACTGAGCCCACAGCCTATAACTGCCCCCTTACATACTAATCACTGAGCCCATGGCTTATAACTGCCCCTTACATGCCCCTAATCACTGAGCCCATGGCCTATAACTGCCCCCTTACATGCCCCTAATCACTGAGCCCATAGCCTATAACTGCCCCTTTACATACCCCTAATCACTGAGCCCATGGCCTATAACTGCCCCTTACATACCCCTTATCACTGAGCTAATGGCTTATAACTGCCCCCTGAGATGGCCTGTAGTTGCCCCCCAGAGGTGCTATTGTTGCCCATCAGCTCCTGGTTCACTGCGGGTGGTTGGTCAGACATTCCATGAGTCAACCCGTAACTATGGCGACTCGCTATGGTGGTGTCATGCTAACAAATATTTAGCCTTACCAAAACGGGGCCTTGCTGGTCTAAAGCACTGAGCATGAAAACCAAACAACACTTCATTCTTCCATGAACAAAACAGTAACATCCTAACAGTCTCACTGTAACATGATAATAACACCGGTTTTGCTGTTGTTACACAAAAATACTCTGCAAATATCACTATTTGTAACCGCGGACAACCAGGAATTTCGAGGCTACCTGGGGGAAAACAGAAAGTTTAGAAGGGAACATAGACGTGCTGTGGTGAAAACAAACCTGCAAGCCATTAGAATCAGTGGCTAATTAGCTGTCGAATTAGCATACTGTTATTATTAATTCCTGTAAAGCAGAGGCAAAAGAGATTGAAATGAAAACGTGATGCTGTGCGATTGAGGGACTGCTTACACAGAACACGAGCAGGTGTCGCATTTCTGTCTTGCGGATTTTGTTTTCACCTAGCTGTGGTTGCTATGGCTGCTAGACTCGTTACCAAGGAGAAAGCTCGAACTTCCCCGATGTCCACGGTTACGAAAATTACTCAACATGAGTAGCACTTATCTTTGCTCTGGTTAATATAATTATGATGCAAATCAGATTATTACTTATTGCTTTCTTGGGGCTACTACAGAACAAACCCACTGTAGCATTTGCTGTTCCAATCTCACCAAACCGAAGAGTATTTTACCTTCTAGATACCATTAGAACTCAGTTCATCGCTGTGTCAAGACCTTTGGGTTGATCATGACCTCTCCAATACATCAACCTCATGCTGGCTGCTGTGTTTTAGCCGCTTTACTGTGATTGGTTAGCTGCAGATGTTGACAGGATGTCCAATGGCTGTTGTTTTGCTCTTTTCAAACACACCTGGCAAAGACTTGTTTTAAAAGCATGTTATAGAGAAGTACAGGAGGTACGTGTGTGTGTGTGTGTGTGTGTGTGTGTGTGCTTGAGTGTGTGTGTGTGTCTGTCTTCTGGGGTTCCTTATGAAACCCATTAGTCTAGCCTCTCACAGTATCAGCAGCATGGTCACTAATGGGACAAAAGCCACATACTGCCACATATAGT
>CM050209.1:35107500-35120000 GCA_027475355.1 Coilia nasus | reverse complement strand
CACGAACAGTGTGTATGTGTGTGTGTGCATCCGTGTGTGTGCGTGCGTGCATATATGTGTGTGTGTGCGTATGTGTTTTATAATTACAACCAAACATGTATCCTGACGAAGCTAAGAGCAATCAGGGCTGTGTGTGTGTGCTTGTGCGTGTGTGCGTGTGTGCGTGTGTGTGTTATAGATAGAAGCAAAGCAAAGGTGTACCCTGAGGAAGCTAAGAGCAGTCAGGGCTGTGTGTGTGTGTGTGTGTGTGTGTGTGTGTGTGTGTGTGTGTGTGTGTGTTATAGATAGAAGCAAAGGTGTACCCTGAGGAAGCTAAGAGCAGTCAGGGCTGTGTGTGTGTGTGTGTGTGTGTTATAGATAGAAGCAAAGGTGTACCCTGAGGAAGCTAAGAGCAGTCAGGGCTCTTCCTGCCTTTGTTGTGCTCTCTTCAAACACTGGTCTCCGTGACGACCAGCAGCCGTAAACAAGGGTCTCCCTGGCAACCGGCGGTGATGTGAGGTCTCCATGCGCTCACCCTTGACCTCTGAACCCTAAAACCCTAAAACCCTGTGTGTTTGTGTGTTTGTGTAAGTTGTGTGTTGGTGAAATCTGTACAGAATATATTGGACACATTGTTTAGAATGTGGAAACTGGTTTTACTGAATATCCATCATAGTTCATTCATGTGGAGGTTTAGTGGATAATATAGTTCATTTAGAGGGCGTGTTGGTGGAGAATATAGTTCATTTAGATGGCGTGTTGGTGGAGAATATAGTTCATTTAGAGGGCGTGTTGGTGGATAATATAGTTCATTTAGATGGCGTGTTGGTGGAGAAAATAGTTGATTTAGAGGGCGTGTTGGTGGAGAATATAGTTGATTTAGAGGGCGTGTTGGTGGATAATATAGTTCATTTAGAGGGCGTGTTGGTGGATAATATAGTTCATTTAGAGGGCGTGTTGGTGGAGAATATAGTTCATTTAGAGGGCGTGTTGGTGGATAATATAGTTCATTTAGAGGGCGTGTTGGTGGATAATATAGTTGATTTAGAGGGCGTGTTGGTGGAGAATATAGTTGATTTAGAGGGCGTGTTGGTGGATAATATAGTTCATTTAGATGGCGTGTTGGTGGATAATATAGTTGATTTAGAGGGCGTGTTGGTGGAGAATATAGTTCATTTAGAGGGCGTGTTGGTGGAGAATATAGTTGATTTAGAGGGCGTGTTGGTGGATAATATAGTTCATTTAGAGGGCGTGTTGGTGGAGAATATAGTTCATTTAGAGGGCGTGTTGGTGGAGAATATAGTTGATTTAGAGGGCGTGTTGGTGGATAATATAGTTGATTTAGAGGGCGTGTTGGTGGAGAATATAGTTGATTTAGAGGGCGTGTTGGTGGAGAATATAGTTCATTTAGATGGCGTGTTGGTGGATAATATAGTTGATTTAGAGGGCGTGTTGGTGGAGAATATAGTTCATTTAGATGGCGTGTTGGTGGATAATATAGTTCATTTAGATGGCGTGTTGGTGGAGAATATAGTTGATTTAGAGGGCGTGTTGGTGGAGAATATAGTTCATTTAGAGGGCGTGTTGGTGGATAATATAGTTCATTTAGAGGGCGTGTTGGTGGAGAATATAGTTGATTTAGAGGGCGTGTTGGTGGAGAATATAGTTCATTTAGATGGCGTGTTGGTGGATAATATAGTTGATTTAGAGGGCGTGTTGGTGGAGAATATAGTTCATTTAGATGGCGTGTTGGTGGATAATATAGTTCATTTAGATGGCGTGTTGGTGGAGAATATAGTTGATTTAGAGGGCGTGTTGGTGGATGTGCATGCTAATTGATCTATGAGGTGAGGTGAGTGGGGGGGGAGGTGCAAGTCTGTTTCCTCAGAACAGATTTCAGATTCAGCTGCAATCCAATATGGCCGCTGCATTGTGATGACACCATGTCTGCTGAAGGGGGTGTGATGCCCCCACCGAGGGACTAGATAGATGAATAGATTATCTACCACATTCTATCGCCCCACACACACATCTGCAGACTGCCCCAACCCCCAGACAGCCCCCCCCCCCCCCCCCCCCCCAGCCGCCCTGCCCCTCCGCAAAGGTTCAGCTGTGAACACTCAATTCTCAGTCTCAGGCTCAACTCTCAGGCCCTTCTAGACAGTGGAATGCCAGACTACTGTACATGGAATCTCTCTCTCTCTTTCTCTCTCTGTCCCTGTCTCTGTCCCTGTCTCTGTCTGTCTCTGCTTCTCTCTCTCTCATTCTCTCTCTTCCCCCTCTCTCTCCCCCCCCCCTCTATCCCTCTCCCTCTCTCTCTTCCTCTCCCTCTTCCCCTCTCTCTCTCTCTCCCTCTCTCTCTCCCTCTCTCTCCCCCTCTCTCTTCCTCTCCCTCTCTCTCTTCCTCTCCCTCTCTCTCTTCCTCTCCCCCCCTCTCCCTCTCCCTCTCTCTCTCCCTCTCTCTCCCTCTCTCTCCCCCTCTCTCTTCCTCTCCCCCCTCTCCCTCTCCCTCTCTCTCTCCCTCTCTCTCCCTCTCTCTCCCTCTCTCTCTTCCTCTCCCTCTCTCTCTTCCTCTCCCTCTCTCTCTTCCTCTCTCTCTTCTTCTCCCTCTCTATCTTCCTCTCTCTCTTCCTCTCCCTCTCTCTCTTCCTCTCTCTCTTCCTCTTCCTCTCCCTCTCCCTCTCTCTCTTCCTCTCCCTCTCTCCCTCCCCCTCCCTCTCTCTCTTCCTCTCCCTCCCCCTCTCTCTCTCTCATGATTGGCCAAGAGGATGACCAGTCCTCTAAGAGTTCACAGACTCCTCACGGGCGATGGCCTGCTGTATAATGCATGATCATATATGAGTGAGTGTGTGTGTGTGTGTGTGTGTGTGTGTGTGTCTGAGCGAGAGGATTAAAATGTCTTCCTGTCATCTGTATTACCGCACCAAGAACCAGACCAAGTAGAAAGAGACATGCTTTATCCTGTGAAACCTACATATGCCAGGCTGTGTGTGTGTGTGTGTGTGTGTTTATATTTGTAATGGGTCAGGAGCTGTGAAGGCATGGAACACAATCAGGACAAAACTCCTACATGAAGGTTCGCTGGTCCTGAGGAAGTCTCACATTTACAGTTTTTTACGATTGCTTAAGCTCAATTTTAAAAACTAGGCCCATTTTGTCAAAACACTACACACAGCTAGGACAACCATACACCAAATGGACAGAACACCCTAGCCTGGTAAACCCGCCCCTCACACTTCATTTCATTTCGTGCAGAGGGTCTGGAACAGAGACCATCAGAAACGATTTGCTGGAGGTGTGGACTCTGCTGAAGTTTAAAAAAAGTGCCTCTGCCTTTACCCAATCGCTAACGCCTGGTCGTCACGTGTGCAATTAGCCTACCTACGCACTACAATTCAAATGTAGCACACAAGGTCAACGTCACAGCTAACGAACACACCCTCTGTTCACGGCTTGGATCGTACTTTCTGCGACTTGCCAAATGCTCCTCAAGAGACTCCGGTCCAGACCCTCTGCACGAAATGAAATGAAGTACGAGGGGCGGGTTTACCAGGCTAAGAACACCCCAGATCTATTGCAAAATGTTATTCTTCCTTCAAAACTATACACCTATTTATAAAAATTCTATTTTGTTGCCAAATCACACACACATGATTCATATGATCTATTTGTGTTTGAATGAGTTACACACAATAGTAATCAGTTCTAAACACATTTGTAACATTCTGACTTTTCTAATGACACAATTTTGGTTTCGTTTTTTTCTAGAAATACATTCACGAAACACAACACATGACTAATACTAAATATATTTCAACTGCTAAAAAAAAATTGTACTTGCAATGCAAAATCAGTCAGTGTGGTCAAGTGTTTGATTGCGTATGGTTGCATATTGAAAATTGCAACACAACCATTTCTACAAAGAACCATGTATGTAGTAAACAACGTAAAAACACCGTAAAAAGCTAGTAGGCATCATCTCTTTCCATTTTCAAGGGATGTCTCAACCTATTGCAATTTAGTCCTCATTATTTTTGTTCATGCTACAACACTGCCTTACATTTCTATTCAAGTTTGGGTAACTCCCCTGTTACTTATTTTACAGTGTTTAAGCCTGATTGCTGAGTTTTGCATTTTAGCCTGTAGTGTTTTGGCACCTGACGATTGTGATACGACCCTGTAGGCCTCTTCAGGCTGCACCTTGCCAGTGCACGGGCAGGTCTGGCCTGATTAAGGTTAATTGAGTGTTACACGCACCTGTGGAAGGGCGTGGATATATAAGGGACCCTAGTCCCTCCCTCATTGGGCACTTTCTTTCTCTGTGTGTATGCACACTTTGTTTTTCTCTCTTGTCTTTGGCCTCTGGATCTCTCTCTTGCTCTCTCTCCCCCTTCTCACTTTCCCTTGGTTTGTTTGCCTCTACATTGACCACTCACTGACACACACATACATCCATTCAGGCACGACATCACTAGCATTTACACCCTAGACATCATTCTTAGTTTATTTACAGTTTTGCATTTGGTCAATAAAATCACTGTTTCAAAAGTAAACCTTTGTGTGGTGTCCCCTCTTTTATGTTGCGGCGTATAAACAAGCCTGCGCCGTAACATAATTGGGGGCTCGTCTGGGATTACCAACAGGTGGAGAAACGGGACCATAGACTTCCGTGCATTCAGGTGAGCTTCATTTGGTTGTGCAGCTAGTGTTAGTCTCTGGTTAGGAAGAGTGCTTCAGCTGGGTTTACTCTTCCTTCGGAGCACTGTTTGTTTCTTTGTCTTTTTTATTTTAGTTTTTTGTTTTGAGGGGTAATCCTGGTCTGGAGTTTCGCACTCCTGTCGGGGGCACGCTTCGTGCAGTTTCTGCAACGAGTTCAGCGTTAACCAGTCGCCCCGAGGCCGGCAAGCCCTGGAACACTAGCAAGGTTAATTAGTTTAAAAGTCAGGACACTAGAGAACTGCGCAAGGAAGTATCGGTGGCCACCAACTGAAGTTTATACTGGATGTACGAGAAGTATTTTGGTTCGGCCTGTGAATGGGTGAGTAGACTTGTTTGTGTAAGTGTAGTGTAGTGTTCTTTTAGCGTTCGCTGTTGTAGCGGTGTTCCGCTTTGTTTCTGTAGAATGCATGTGATCTATTTTTAGATCATTCATGTTCTTTGTTTATTTGTGTAGCCTATCGGCAGCGTCTGCCTACTTTCTTGTAGAGGCTATCTCTTTGTTCATCTACTGTGTGCTGTTGGAAATCTTCCTGTAGTGAAGGAGAGGTGAGTGCGTGCTTAAACTAAAAGGTTTATTGTATGCTAAGCTTTGTGATTTGGGGGAGTAGTGTTTCTAGCATTTGTACTTTATTGCTATTGTTTGATATCAGCTTCATATGCTGTGAGAATCATTTTGGCCTGTGGTGTGTGTCTACATATATATATTATAATAAAAAATAAAAAAATATATATATATATAATTTCTTTTCTTTTTTTTCTCCTTCTTTGTTTTCTATGTGCCTCATTTGTCTTCGGCTGTTCAGCAGCTGTTGTTGAAGTAGTGTTGGCACCTATTGGAGGGATAGGTAGCATAGCGCTTGGCTACGGCTGTCTGTGTAGTTTGTGGGTTGTGCTTGTGCTTGAGTAGGGTAACCTTACTTTTCGTAAGTAATGGCAACTCCTGAGGATTTTATTGCTAGCCCGTCTGAAGAGTGTCTTTTAAAGTTAACTAGAGATCACCTTTGGACGTTAGTTGAGCATTTTGAATTATTAATTACAGCCCAGGACAGAAAGCTAAAGGAACCCTTGTTTCTGGCTATCAAAAGCCAATTAGAGCAAAAAGGAGTGTTAAAACGAGCAGTGGGATTGGCCAAAGGCGTGTCAACTGGGGAAGAAGCTTCTGCAGGTAACCTTGACAAGCAGTTGCAGCTGGAGACACTGAAGGTTAAAGAATTGGAGATGGACTTGCAGCGTCGTAAATTTGAACAGGAGCTGGAGTTTAAACGCTTAGAGTGTCAACAGGAGCGTGAGCGCCAGGCGCATGAGTTCACCATCAAAAGGCTTGAGCTTGAGGTGGCAACGAAGCGAGCAGAATCGCAACGTGGTGATGGACAGTCTCCCTTAGGCCCCTTAGCTCCTCATGTGTTTGACGTGAGTAGAAATATCCGCTTGGTCCCGCCCTTCTCAGAGAGGGATGTGGACAGGTATTTCTCTCACTTTGAGAGAGTGGCAACCACCTTGGACTGGCCCAAGGAAATGTGGCCTTTAATGCTACAGTGTGTTCTTAGTGGTAAGGCACAGCAGGTTGTAGCAGCACTGAGTAATGAGCAGGCCAAACAGTATGATCTAGTTAAGAGCTCCATACTACATGCATGTGAGTTGGTTCCTGAGGCTTATCGCCAAAAGTTCAGGGGTTTTGAAAAAGCTGAGGGACTGACATTTGTGGAATTTGCAAGGGAAAAGGAGATGGCGTTTGACAGGTGGTGTTCTGCTGAGAAGGCTGATTCTAGAGAGGACCTGAAACACCTGATTCTGTTAGAAGACTTTAGGAATTGTGTACCGGAGGAGGTGTCTTTGTATCTCAATGAACGCAAAATAAAACGCTTAGAGGAGGCAGCTGTGCTCACTGATGAGTACATTCTGACTCATAAGCGTGTTCTTGAGACTTGTGGAGGTAACAATTCTCTTGAAAACAGAAAAGGTAACCGGAGTAAACAGCCTCTCACAGATACCAGTCGGTCATTTCCCCTTGCTACCACTAGTGGTTGTCCAGCTTCTAACTCAGATGTAGTGTGTTTCTACTGTAAAAAGCTTGGCCATAAGATTTTAAGTTGCCCAGTTCTTGCTAAAAAGGACAAGAGTGCTGAACCTGTTGGCCTTATAACACGTAGCTCTGGTTTGTGTCAGCCTAAAGGATGTTGTGATGCCCTTAGGACCACAAATGTGTGTAGGGCTGGTGAAGGTTTTGACTACAGTCCTTTTATTTCTGATGGGTCAGTCTCCTTGCCTAATAAAGCTAAGGTACCTGTTCGTATTTTTAGAGACACTGGGGCTGCTCAGTCATTTGTGTTGGAAGGGGTTTTGCCACTTACAGACAGTACAGCAACTGGTAATCATGTCTTGGTCAGAGGCTTTGACATGCGATCAGTGTCTGTACCATTACATCGAGTCAATCTAAACTCCCAGTTAGTGACTGGTTCTGTCATTGTTGGTGTGTGTCCATCTCTGCCTGTGCCAGGAGTTAATTTCATATTGGGGAATGATCTTGCTGGAGCAACTGTGTGGAGGAGTACTGAAATGGTCTCTCCACCAAGTGTAATGGATGCTCCTGGGGTGATTCAGAGACCAGATGAATACCCATTTAGGCACTCGGGTGTGCTACCTGCTGGAACTCTTGAAAAAGCTGGTTCTGAACACCTGACCGTTAGCACTAATTTAGATTTAATTGTGGGGAAGGTAGGTCTTGACTGTGTCCGACAGTTCCATTGGAGCTGTGTGTGACTCAAAAAGTCAGACCGAGCCCACAGAAGTACGGTTGAGTTTCCTTCCTTTTTGTTTGGTCATTCTGCTTTGGGTAAAAGTAGCGGGCACTCTGATTGTCAGTAACCTGTGGTTTGTGACTTTTTGTGTTGCAGCATAGGGGTAGGAGGGGAACCCTTGTGTGTAGAGTTGATTACACCGTGACTACTTACATTTTTCGCCTATTATCTGGTATGCCATGGGCATTACTGTTTGTTTCTGCAGGTACTTGGAGTGTATGACTTTCCTGTAAGAGTGTGTGGTGTAGGGTCACTTGGTTGATCTTTCTTTTTTTTTAATCTAGTGGTAGCACTTTTACTGTTTTTATGCTGTGGTTTGTCTTGTATCTGTTTGTGCAGTCCTAGGGCCCAGGATGTAACCTGACAGGTGCAGACCTAGTTTCAGCCACAGTGTCTTGTTTTGTTTATTTTGTTGGTAGAGGTTGTCTTTCCACCAACCTCTTTCTAGGGAGGGAGGTGTTACGACCCTGTAGCCCTCTTCAGGCTGCACCTTGCCAGTGCACGGGCAGGTCTGGCCTGATTAAGGTTGAGTGTTACACGCACCTGTGGAAGGGCGTGGATATATAAGGGACCCTAGTCCCTCCCTCATTGGGCACTTTCTTTCTCTGTGTGTATGCACACTTTGTTTTTCTCTCTTGTCTTTGGCCTCTGGATCTCTCTCTTGCTCTCTCTTGCTCTCTCTCCCCCTTCTCACTCTCCCTCGGTTCCTTTGCCTCTACATTGACCACTCACTGACACACACATACATCCATTCAGGCACGACATCACTAGCATTTACACCCTAGACATCATTCTTAGTTTATTTACAGTTTTGCATTTGGTCAATAAAATCACTGTTTCAAAAGTAAACCTTTGTGTGGTGTTGTGAGATGTGAGATGTGTGTGATGAATGATGAGTGTGTGATATGTGTGTGATGTGTGTGTTCTGTTATGTGTGCTAGTGTGTGTGATGTGTGTGATGAATGATGAGTGTGTGATGTGTGTGTGTGATGAGTGATGAGTGTGTGATGTGTGTGTTCTGTTATGTGTGCTAGTGTGTGTGATGTGTGTGATGAATGATGAGTCTGTGATGTGTGATGTGTGTGTGATGAGTGATTAGTGTGTGATGTGTGTGTGATGAGTGATGAGTGTGTGATGTGTGTGTTCTGTTATGTGTGCTAGTGTGTGTGATGAGTGATGAGTGTGTGATGTGTGATGTGTGTGTGATGAATGATGAGTGTGTGATGTGTGTGTGATGTGTGTGATGAATGATGTGTGTGTGATGAGTGTGTGATGTGTGTGTGATGAGTGATGAGTGTGTGATGAGTCTGTGATGTGTGTGTGATGTGTGTGATGAATGATGTGTGTGTGTGATGTGTGTGTGATGAGTGTGTGATGTGTGTGTGATGTGTGTGTGATGAGTGTGTTCTGTTATCTGTGCTAGTGTGTGTGGTGTGTAATGTGTGATGAGTGTGTGATGTGTGTGATGAGTGATGAGTGTGTGATGAGTGTGTTCTGTTATCTGTGCTAGTGTGTGTGATGTGTGTGCGATGTGTGTGTTCTGTTATGTGTGTGATGTGTGTGTTCTGTTATCTGTGCTAGTGTGTGTGTGTGTGATGTGTGTGTGTGTGTGATGAGTGTGTTCTGTTATCTGTGCTAGTGTGTGTGTGTGTGATGTGTGTGTGTGTGTGTGTGGTGAGTGTGTTCTGTTATCTGTGCTAGTGTGTGTGTGTGTGATGTGTGTGTGTGTGTGTGTGTGTGTGGTGAGTGTGTTCTGTTATCTGTGCTAGTGTGTGTGATGTGTGTGTGATGTGTGTGTGGTGAGTGTGATGAGTGATGTGTGTGTTCTGTTATCTGTGCTAGTGTGTGTGTGTGTGATGTGTGTGTGTGTGATGAGTGTGTTCTGTTATCTGTGCTAGTGTGTGTGTGTGTGATGTGTGTGTGTGTGTGTGTGGTGAGTGTGTTCTGTTATCTGTGCTAGTGTGTGTGATGTGTGATGTGTGATGAGTGATGCGTGTGGTGAGTGTGATGAGTGATGTGTGTGTTCTGTTATCTGTGCTAGTGTGAGTGATGTATGTGATGAGTGTGTGATGAGTGTGTGATGAGTGTGTGATGTGTGTGTTCTGTTATCTGTGCTAGTGTGTGTGATGTGTGATGTGTGTGGTGTGTGTGATGTGTGTGTGGTGTGTGTGATGTGTGTGTGGTGTGTGTGGTGTGTGTGATGAGTGATGTGTGTGATGTGTGTGTGATGTGTGTGATGTGTGTGTTCTGTGATCTGTGCTAGTGTGTGTGATGTGTGTGATGTGTGTGTGATGAGTGTGATGTGTTATCTGTGCTAGTGTGTGTGATGTGTGTGTGTGTGTGTGTCGTGTGTGTAATGTGTGTGTGATGTGTGTGTGTGATGTGTGTGAGTGTGTGATGAGTGTGATGAGTGTGATGTGTGTGTTCTGTTATCTGTGCTAGTGTGAGTGATGTGAGTGATGTGAGTGATGTGAGTGATGTGTGTGATGTGTGTGTGTGTGATGTGTGATGAGTGTGTGATGTGTGTGTTCTGTTATCTGTGCTAGTGTGAGTGATGTGAGTGATGTGTGTGATGTGTGTGTGTGTGTGTGATGTGTGATGAGTGTGTGATGAGTGTGATGTGTGTGTTCTGTTATCTGTGCTAGTGTGTGTGATGTGTGTGTGATGTGATGTGTGTGATGTGCTAGTGTCCCTGAAACAGGCAGTACGGAAGGAAGGATGCAGGAAGTGATGTCATAGCATAACAGAACCCTGCTTCCTTTTCACACCTCCCCCTCCCCTTCATCACACACACACACACACACACACACACACACACACACATACACACACACACACACACACACACACACACACACACACACTTACTTCCTGCGTGTGGTAGGGATAGTGGCCATCACACACACACACACACACACACACACACACACACACACACTTACTTCCTGCGTGTGGTAGGGATAGTGGCCATCACACACACACACACACACACACACACACACACACACACACACACACACACACACACTTACTTCCTGCGTGTGGTAGGGATAGTGGTCATCATCACACACACACACACACCCACACACACACACACACACACACACACACACACACACCTTTACTTTCTGCGTGTGGTAGGGATAGTGGTCATCATCACACACACACACACACACACACCCTTACTTCCTGCGTGTGGTAGGGATAGTGGTCATCATCACACACACACACACACACCCTTACTTCCTGCGTGTGGTAGGGATAGTGGCCATCATCACACACACGCACGCACACACACACACACACACACACACACACACACACACACACACACAGGTGTGAGAGGGTTCTGGCTGAGGGCCTTAGGCGCAACAATCAGTGGGTTTACATGGCAGTGTAATAATTCGAATCATTGGCTTAATTTGACTAAGAGTTTTCATGTAAACACCTTAATTCGACTAGAAATCAGACAACCGTAGTCGAGTTAACACCCCGAGATAACTCGATTGTTAATCGAATCAGGGGTGCATGTATACGGTCAACCGGATTGGGGTTAGGACTTTGCGTTCTGCGCATGCTTGTGACCCCCGCCTGCATCATTTGTCGGCGGCGCCTTTCCTCAGCAATAAGCAGAACTACATTGGCGGTTTTTTTTCTCAGATGCGTGTGGATGTTTTACATTATATTCCTATGATACGGGGTGTTTTACATTATATTCCTATGATACGGGGTGTTTTACATTATATTCCTATGATACGGGGTGTTTTACATTATATTCCTATGATACGGGGTGTTTTACATTATATTCCTATGATACGGGGTGTTTTACATTATATTCCTATGATACGGGGTGTTTTACATTACATTCCTATGATACAGGGTGTTTTACATTACATTCCTATGATACGGGGTGTTTTACATTACATTCCTATGATACGGGGTGTTTTACATTACATTCCTATGATACGGGGTGTTTTACATTACATTCCTATGATACGGGGTGTTTTACATTACATTCCTATGATACGGGATGTTTTACATTACATTCCTATGATACGGGGTGTTTTACATTACATTCCTATGATACGGGATGTTTTACATTACATTCCTATGATACGGGGTGTTTTACATTACATTCCTATGATACGGGGTGTTTTACATTACATTCCTATGATACGGGGTGTTTTACATTACATTCCTATGGTACAGGGTGTTTTACATTATATTCCTATGATACGGGGTGTTTTACATTACATTCCTATGGTACAGGGTGTTTTACATTATATTCCTATGATACAGGGTGTTTTACATTATATTCCTATGATACGGGGTGTTTTACATTATATTCCTATGATACAGGGTGTTTTACATTATATTCCTATAATACGGGGTGTTTTACATTATATTCCTATGATACAGGGTGTTTTACATTATATTCCTATGATACAGGGTGTTTCTGAAAAAAGGTCCTGGGCGCTTTTCAAAACGCTGCCGCTGGTGTTTTTTTTCCTCCTTCCCCGGGTGGAGAAAATCTTTACTCTCAAAGAAAAAGCGTCCTACGTCAAGTGTTTGTTTTAACGTGATAAATCAATGTGATAATATGTGCTTGGTGTCGTTGGAAAGCTGAGATTATGTACTTTCTTCTGATGTGCGTGCCTTATCTATCCGATCACGGGTTCGCGAGTAATTTTAACGAGAGTAATGTCTGTGCAAAGCGCTAATATGACAGATTTTGGCGAATTTTTAAATATTAATATCTCGCCGATACTTGATCACAAAAATAAGTTTTGTTTGGTATGAGTGCCATATCGCTAGCATGTACCGTTCCAAAGTAATTCAACAGAGACGAATAGGTGTAAATTTGCCCGCATTTGCGGGCGTCGGGCCCATAGGGTTAAAAAAGTGCCTATCGTACCGGGGTACTAGGTGCTTTCGGCCAATGATTCGAACTACTCACTGCCATGTATACTCTGACAATTGCAGTTGCCCCCCTGCAGAGGGTAG
>CM050209.1:35090000-35092500 GCA_027475355.1 Coilia nasus | reverse complement strand
CACACACACACAAACACTCACACACCACACTCTCTCTCTCTCTCTCTCTCTCACACACACACACAGTCTCTCTCTCTCTCTCACACAAACACTCTCACACACAATCACACACACACACACTTCTCTGCATCCTCTGGAACATCTGGGTCATTATTTGTCTCTGCCTGTCTGTGTAACAGAGAGTGTGAGGTAAAAGATGGAGTTTAGAGCCGCGCATGTGCGTGTGTGTTGTGGGCGTGTGGGCGTGTGTGAGTGTGCGTGTGTGTGTGAGTGTGTGAGTGAGTGTGTGTGAGTGTGTGTGGAGTGTGAGTGAGTGTGAGTGTGAGTGTGTGTGTGAGTGTGAGTGTGTGTGTGTGTGTGTGTTTGTGCTCCGCTGCTGTGTTACAGAATTCAGTGCGAGGGGGCCATGAACGTGTGTGTGTGTGTGTGTGTGTGTGTGTGTGCTTCCGCTGCTGTCTGGCGGTTTACAGAATGCAGTGCGTGGGGGCGTTGAACGCTGCTAGGCGGCGAGTAGTCGTGATGCTGCCTCTGCTTACAGGCGACACGGGAAACGTATTCCCATACGCACACGCGTGCATGCGCCTGCTCTCTCACTCACACACACACACGCGCGCACACACTCACACACACATGCACATTGCACACACACACACGCATGGATGCAATGCCACCACTTTGAGCTGATGTGCGCTAAAGATGGAGGCAAAATGGCTTCTCCTCCTCTCCTCTCCTCTCCTCTCCTCTTCTCTCCTCTCCCCCTCTCCTCTCCTCCTCTCCTCTCCTTTCCTCTCCTCTCCCCCTCTCCTCTCCTCTCTCCTCTCCTCCTCTCCTCTCCTCTTCTCTCCTCTCCGCCTCTCCTCTCCTCTCCTCCTCTCCTCATCTCCTCTCCTCTCCTCCCCCCTCTCCTCTCCTCCTCCTCCCTCCATGAGGGTGACAGAATGGCAGGTGGCAGAGTGAGCAGTGTTCAGCATGGCCGTGCTACAGAAGCAAGAGAGAGCAAGAGCAAGCGAGACATCTGTGACTGTAGCTTCCTGGGACTCTAGCTCTGTGACTGTAGCTCTCTGTAACTGTAGCTCTCTGTGGCTGTAGCTCTGTGACTGTAGCTCTCTGTGGCTGTAGCTCTGTGGCTGTAGCTCTGTGACTGTAGCTCTGTGGCTGTAGCTCTGTGACTGTAGCTCTCTGTGACTGTAGCTCTGTGACTGTAGCTCTGTGGCTGTAGCTCTCTGTGACTGTAGCTCTCTGTGACTGTAGCTTCCTGTGTCTGTAGCTCTCTGTGACTGTAGCTCTCTGTGACTGTAGCTTCCTGTGGCTGTAGCTCTCTGTGACTGTAGCTCTGTGACTGTAGCTCTGTGGCTGTAGCTCTGTGACTGTAGCTCTGTGGCTGTAGCTCTGTGACTGTAGCTCTGTGACTGTAGCTCCTGTGGCTGTAGCTCTGTGACTGTAGCTCTGTGGCTGTAGCTCTCTGTGACTGTAGCTCTGTGGCTGTAGCTCTGTGACTGTAGCTCTCTGTGACTGTAGCTCTGTGACTGTAGCTCTGTGACTGTAGCTCTGTGGCTGTAGCTCTCTGTGACTGTAGCTCTCTGTGACTGTAGCTCTGTGGCTGTAGCTCTGTGACTGTAGCTCTGTGACTGTAGCTCTGTGGCTGTAGCTCTCTGTGACTGTAGCTCTGTGACTGTAGCTCTGTGGCTGTAGCTCTGTGACTGTAGCTCTCTGTGACTGTAGCTCTGTGGCTGTAGCTCTGTGACTGTAGCTCTGTGACTGTAGCTCTGTGGCTGTAGCTCTCTGTGACTGTAGCTCTCTGTGACTGTAGCTCTCTGTGACTGTAGCTCTGTGGCTGTAGCTCTGTGACTGTAGCTCTGTGACTGTAGCTCTGTTGGCTGTAGCTCTGTGACTGTAGCTCTGTGACTGTTAGCTCTGTGACTGTAGCTCTGTGGCTGTAGCTCTCTGTGACTGTAGCTCACCTTCTTTTGGAATTGATGGGACTTCTGATTTCTTAGTTTCTAGTGTGTGTACACACTGAAAAAAGACACATACACATACACAGACCCAGCACTGGATATGAATTTGTGCTTGTTCAACGTGTGTGTGGTGTGTAGGTTTGAGGATATAACATTTGTGTGTGTCCAACATGTGTGTGTGTAGGTTTCACGATATAACGTGTGTGTGTTTTGGCACTTTTGTTGCATTTGTGTCTCTGAATGTGTGTGTACACACATACGTACGTGTGTGGGGTGTGTGTGTGTGTGTATGGTGTGTGTTAGAGAGGAGTGTAGGGTGTGTGTGGATCTTCCCTGAACAGAGGCTGGTGGGTATGTTGTGTGAGTGTGTGTGTGTGTGTGTGTGTGTGTGTGTGCGCGTGTGTATGTGGGTGTGGGTGTGTTGTGTGAGTGTGTGTGTGCGTACATGTATGTGTGAGTATGTGTGCGTGTGTGTATGTGGGTGTGTTGTGTGTGTGAGTGTGTGTGTGTGTGTTGTGTGAGTGTGTGTGTGCTTGTGTGTA
>CM050209.1:35062500-35077500 GCA_027475355.1 Coilia nasus | reverse complement strand
TTTGTGACATGAACCTGCAATATAAATGTAAGCACTGAATCCCCACTTAGGTAAGAATTATAACAAAACCTACATGTTACAGACTGTGACTTTGACATTTTTTATTTTAATCTATATTGCAGGGCCCAATTTTTAATCAAGAGACCCCGCAGAGATGTCTGTGAATGTCATGTATTGCCTGCTCCTGTGATCTTTAATAGGCTATATCTCTGTGACGAGAATGTAGTCTAGTCTCACGGCCCACATGTCGGCTAATTCCAACTAGGGACTATACATACAGCCTACTTACACCACTACGTCTTTGTATGCGGGCAGCAGCCTCGATGAGGCGGGGGCTACTGTATACGGCACAGGCCCGTGTGCTGTGGTGTGACTGGGACGAATAAAAATATCTGCAGGCTATGATGTTCAAGACTACGCCAACCAATGGCTCCATCGCACCTGCGCCCCAAACCCCACCCCGCAAAGACATCTCTATTGGCGCAATCATACAATGCTGGGGTTCACTATGTATTCTCACTGATTTGTAAATATGTAAGGGTGTCGTAATTCAGTGTCTGTTCTTGGTATTAGCTTTTCAGTGCACTTGACTTCGTCGGGCACAAAAGCAGAAGACCTTTGAAATTAGCATCTTTCTTCTGGAGTAGCCAGTATCGGTTTGTGGTACAAACACTTCTGCATAAACACTGGCACGATTACATATATCAGATATCCGAAGTGTAGATAGCCGCACCTTATTTCTGCTTGTGTGCAGCTATTTTTTAACACTGGGGGAAATCCTACTCAATCCCTGCAGTCCTTAGCAGGCACCTGTGTGTTCGTAGGTTTGCTGATGCCACCAGTAATTTATGCATTTTAGTGGTTGGTGCATATCAGGCAAAATGCTCCCTTGAACACATTAGGCCTAAAACGTGTTATCCTCCATCCACTCCACAAGCAGTACCTCACTCAGGTAGGCTGCCGATGTTAGCTTAGCATCTTCACGTGCTCTGTTCCCCAAGGTCCATCAAAGAAATATTATTTCGCTTAGGCTTTGTCGTATTTTATGGTTGAGTGTGAAGTCTATTTATGTCAATAGGCCAGCTGACCGCAATGTTCAACCTTGACTTATAAAAGGAAATTAGGCCTAGATATCCAAGCGATGAGACAATGGCCATTATATAGGCCTGGGTTATATTTTTATTAACCTTGACTGACTAAGGAATTCGTTTTTCGCCATCCTGGCTTGTCATGCCGTGGGTCAGGTGTTGTATATTATACCCTCAGGAAGGGTCGAAAGAAATAAGTCTGAATATGAATGTCTTCGGAAACGACACGTGTATACTCACTGCGGGTTGATAGAGCTCTGAGTGTTTTAGTCATAAACTTAACTGAGAATTACAGAGCTGGAAAGGAGAAACTAGCCCACGCACGAGATGCTTTATAGACGGTTGTTACTTTGCATTTAGTTCATCTCAATCGCATGATAATTTGGCAACCTCGGCCTTAATCCATATTTTTAGTAGCCTACACTGTTGTATTTTTAAGCATTCAAACACAGGCTAAATTCAAGTAAAAATCAAATTTACGATTTTAAAATGTAAAAAAACACATATGAATTAAAATGGGAAGTAGGCTTAAGAGTACTTTGACAAATCAAATTTCTCAACAGACTTGTCCGCTGACGCGTGCAGGTGAGTGAGGTGTGTCTCGGGCCTAATTGTGAGCAGTGTTTTGCCTTCCAACGTCATCACATCCTCGGGACTAGGCCCGTGCAGCTGCCCCTCCGCCTCCCTCCCCAAATCTCTCGTGCCACTCAGGAAGCCTTACACCTACGTCACTGCACCGCGTTTGTAGTATAATTAGCAGTTTATTGATTAGACAAGTGGTACTTATAGTTACCAATCAAATCAATTGACTCTGGAATATCAAATTAAACTCTTTTATTTATTTCTTATATTTCTGTATCAGGATTTCAAAAACCTGTAATTGTCTTATCGAAATCTACTTGAAAATAGGTATTGAGGTAATTATATCGAGACTAAATATAAAGGCTATAGAGACAAATATTAGGCTAAGAACTGTGATTTAAAAAAAATCAAATTCGAAAATTAATTTCAGAAATAAAACATTACAATGAATGTCACAATGTCAAAATAATGAAAAGCATTTTTTTGAATCCGTCATGAAAAGACTTGAAATGCATATGAAAATACTGAAGCCCATGACATAAAGCCTGTATGGGTATGTATGTTATAACCTTCCCCTCTAACACAAAACTGTATGCTTAAAGCTAAAACACACAAGTTTAAGCGAGCAATCCACAACATGTTTTCTGACACACACACACACACACACACAGCCTACACAAAACAAAAAATTGACTTTTCATGTTTGAACAGACCGCAGAGGACAACACACTCAACCCTGGTTGCTTGAGATTGCTTTTGTTTGCTCCTTTTGCCTTCCATCGCTTGTCTAGGCCTCTCCGCTAACAGATATAGTCATGTGCATTACTGCTAAATAACCATTGAACAACTCGCAGCTCTCGTTCGATATCGTCAATGGCCTAAACCAAATATCCCCACTGAAAAAACGGATGCATCTGACCGCATGCTTATGTAAATAGCTTGATTACGAGTTAAAAGCATTAACCTAAAGCATTTCATCAATTTCTAAATTAGTTTATGTACCTTTTTTTGAAACGGCTTGCTACCAATTCATAAGGGTTTCCGAAACTGATGCCCTTGCTTGAAAATATCATCGTAAAAAAATTGGCATCATTCTAAACTTATTGTTTAGTCTCACAGACGTGGCCTGCTCGAAACGAAAGATGGCTTATATTTCACTCAGACAGATGAAGGCGAGTCACCAGCAACAGATGTCCAGGCACAATTCTTAAATTTACATTTCACAAGAATTGCGTTTGGACAATCAGGCCCTGGAGCTCCTAAATTGGCTTTTTGCAGTTATTAAACCTCGCAGAGTGTAAAACATGGAGGAGTTTCAACCCGCTTCAAAGAAAACATCACATGCAAGGACCTGCTAGCCTTTATCGTATTTCGTATCATATGCCATTTCAACCTCTTCACAATACTACAAGCACGCAGGCCACTGGCACAAGCCGTGTGTCTCCTAATTCTAATATTGAAAGCCACACAATTCATACGATTATTAACACTCCATCTACCTTAAAATGCCACTAATTCTGCTTTTAAAACCGACGGGAGCTCGTAAATTGTTGTAAAAAGTTTTTCAAAGTTAAGGTAAGAGTTATTCTGTGAAGCCACGTATTGTAGCAAGTGCACAGTAAAGCTTTTTTGCTTAAAAAGACCTATGCTCACTCTCAGTATAGGCCTGTTTGCCTACAGCCATAGCAGTATGTGTAAGATGTATCCGTGCAATTCCAAGCGATTCTTACAGACAACAATCGACTGATGTGATTTTAAACAATCTATCTCCTGCTTCGAATCGAATTCAGAAGAAGATAAATAGCAAAATGCAGACGAAGCAAAGTTAATGACACTTTCTGTCATTCCGTGGCGCCAAACAGCAAATCCGTATAATCTTTGAAGAATTCAACATCTTTTCAGCACTTTTATACTGAATAAATATGAAGGCTGAAAGAGAAAAACGAACTAGTTTTGAAGCCCGTCTGAAAAGTCCAAGTTGTGGTTTGAAGCCTGCGCTTCGCCATGGCTGCACCTGTAAGGCGCACATTCGTGTAGTTTCCACATCGCGTCACCAGAAGATCAGCAGAGAGGTTTACTCATCTGGCGTTTGCAAAGACGTGAAATATTTCTGAAAAAGGGAAAAAGAAACTACAGCCTTCAGACGACAACACAACGTTAGGTATTTAGAGTTTAGGATGAGGTTAACAGCCAGAGACGCGTTCCAGGGATGTTAGTAGGAATCAGTGATGAAAAAGAAGGCTGTCCTGCGCGCTCCCCTTCTATTCCCACGACGAGCGCCGTATCCTCTCTTTAGTGCACGCAGAGAAAATGGTAAAAGGCGAGAACAGGAGGGATGCTTTGGGTAGGTCGCGGAGCTCGCAGACCCCGGCATTGACTTGCTGGGACGGTTCTTATGGAATGGCACTAGCTAAGTCGGTGCTCTGAAGCCTTTTCTTGAGCGCTCGTAACAATACCGGTGTTGCCACGACGGACGGCGAGAGGGAGTGGGGATGATCTTCGCTTGGTACTGAATTTGAATAACACCACGGGGTGATAAATGTCCATTGTGCTAGAGAAGTAATGAATCTCCGCTGTCTTCTATAGCACACAAGCCAGCAGCTGCGAGCGAGGAACCAGCAACCTCTTAAAGATACAACGGCCCCATTTTCTCCCCAAAAGAGATTACAATCCATACACTGTTTATTCAGCGCCAAAACGTACTGTCAACACTGCATGACGTTTGTTTTCTGGGCTGCCTTTTTGTGTGTGTGGCAAGCGCCAGTGCAACGCCGTGACAAGGGACCAGCATATAATGCAGCCCTCTCAGATACCGCAAGTGAAATAAAATGTATTTTTGTGTGTCTGCGTATAGATATAGCACAATACAACACAGTACAGTGGGCATGAGGTTTTTGTTGGTTAAATGAGCATTGCCATTAGTGTTTTAAAACCCCAGTTTGCTCATAAGACCACAATATTTTTAACGGATCATAAAGTTTTTATTTTTATATACACAAAATAGATTTAACTAATTTCGTTTACTTTTCACTGGAAGATAAAAAATAAAATGTTTACTTTTGCAGCTACATTTGTGACAGATCACATTTTGTTATATCTGTTCATATGTTCACCCCTAATTTCATTTAGGATAAATAAAATATATCTACTACTATGTATAGCCTAGTTAAACTAGAACTGATTTTATGTCATCTTCTTGGGGAAAATATGTGACTGTCATAACAAATCTGTTGTTATTTAAAGCCAAGTTATTTTTACGTGACAGGTGGGATTTTATATTATTTGAACGGTTGTGCCATAATAGTAGGCTAATCTCCCAACGGCTTTGAATTAGGCCTATTTGATTTTGTTTAAACAAACATATCCCAATACATATATACACTTTCATATTTATACATATTTGCGTTTAGAAAGTATTGAAAAGTTCACAATCAGCCTACGTTTAACTACCCAATTCCTACAAGATTTTCTGAATTGGTATGATTATTCTGCTCTCCTCTCTTGACTTTGGATTTGATTGGCGGCATTATGCTCACTAATTCAGTAGACACTGGTGTCCATAAACTACAGTACATGTTTACTGCACAGTGTTACCAAAGTCAGCCTCATGCACTCACAGGGGTTTCTGAGAGGCTCTTCATCAGTGTGAGCGACTCTAGATGTTTTGCTTTCGCTATGTGCTAAATAAAAGTGTTGAGCGAGTCATCCGGATAGCCTCGCGCCTAATCGACTTTAAATTGTTCCTTCCATGGCATGTCTTTTATGCTCATGCACGCGCGCGGAAAGATCTCAGCGCCGTCCTCTTCTAATAAATCATCCGCGAGAGCCCGCCCTCGGGCCTCGAGCCCTCCTCCTTAAAGCGAAACCATTTCATCCTTTCATACTCCTCTGTGAAGAAGTCGAGTTAACCTCCCCCTTTTTCCGCGGGTGTGCTCCCTAAGCGCAATTCATTGCTCATTTGGACTCGAAAGAGACTATCCGCGTTCGCCTTTTCACGTTTCTTTTCAGGAATGTTTCAGAGCGGCAATTCTGTGGAAATCATGGCGGACACCAACCATGAGCCTCCCTCGTCTTAATTGCCCCTTTGAGAGAGAGAGAGAGAGAGAGAGAGAGAGAGAGTTTTAAACAGAGCGCCCCAGGCTTAATTTTTTGAGGTCTCAGTAATATGTAATGGGAAAAAATCTTATAATTAATACATTTACACTGTTGTCTTAAAAATGAATTAGAAATCCACATTACACATTACAGAACAGGCTGAACAACATATATTTTTTACAGAGATTGTTATCTTTATTTCCTTGATGCACTTGTCTCTGGTTTCTTCATGTACTGTTAAAAATAAATAGATTAACAAATAAATAAATAGAGTGGCAGAGTTTACATCCCCATGGGTCGAGCGACATGACAATTAAGTGAAGGTATTTGTGAGCGGTAGCTGTGGCGGTGGCAGCAGGGCAGCCATGATGAGGGGTCTGTGGGCTCGTTGGAGCGGGAACAGGTTGCTGTCTGGCAGGCCGGCCGGCAAGAGCAGTGGGGGGGTTCCCCTCGGCATGCCCCCGCGCTCGGCCCATTCACACACCAATGTTTAACCCGGCGCATGAAAGGCACAGTGGGGGAGAGGAGCCTGAGTCCACGGGGTGGGCAGGGAAACTCGGGGGGCAATGGGGCCCAGAATCCTTAAATCAGCCCCAGTGGAGCCATCTTGCCCCCACTGTGAGACTCTGGCTAAAGGCCTGGATATACTCGCCGCGCGCAGTGGTGTGCGCGCAAAAGTGACGTCAAAATGACGTCAGTGCACATCTGGCGCAGCGTTCTCAAGCACATAGTTGCCGTGTCTGCACCTCCGATTTTTTGTAACTTGCGAGCGGCAGCCACAATAGGCAATAGGCAATAGGCAATGGCTAGTCTGGTTTCAGCCAACTTTAGCCTAGTAACTACCAGCCTAAACATGTATTTTCCATTGCTATAAATCAGCTAATATTACTGGAAACTCACAAGAAATACAAATACTGACTAAAAACTTTTAGGATTTTGTTCAGTTTTATCCACAAACCAACTTAGGTGCAAACCTGCAGTTCGTTTATTAAGCTAACTTTTTGCCTTATCCTATCATCACTCATAAGGTCTTATAAAGCTGAAAACACTGTAAATATACACACTGACTCAAACCTTTTCGGATTTATCCAGTTTAATTCCCAAATCATAATGTAAACCAGCAATTCAGTCATGTTTCACTCCTCTGACACGCAAGGTTCCCGAACTACTGAGGCATTTGACACCTCTGACGAGGAGAAGATTGCCGTGTGTGTCAAATGAAGTATGTATGGGCGTGCGGCGCTGTGACGTCACTTTTGCGCGCGCACTTCTGCATGCGGCGAGTATACACCTAGCTTAAGACGGCCAGGCGCGCAGGTGGGCTGTGCTGGGACACCAGGGTCTACAGGAGAGCGAGGGTCATGTGTTTATCTGTGTATATATCATGTGTTTATCTGTGTTTATCTGTGTATATATCATGTGTTTATCTGTGTATATATCATGTGTTTATTTGTGTATATATCATGTGTTTATCTGTGTATATATCATGTGTTTATCTGTGTTTATCTGTGTATATATCATGTATTTATCTGTGTATATATCATGTGTTTATTTGTGTTTATATCATGTGTTTATCTGTGTGTATATCTGTGTATATATCATATGTTTATCTGTGTATATATCTGGGTATATATCATGTGTTTATCTGTGTATGTATCATGTGTGTATCTGTGTACATATCATGAGTTTATCTGCGTATGTATCATGTGTTTATCTGTGTACAGTATATATCATGTGTTTATATCATGTGTTTATCTGAGTATATATCACATATTTATCTGTGTATATATAATGTGTTTATCTGTGTATATATAATGTGTTTATCTGTGTATATATCATGTGTTTATCTGTGTATATATCATATAGCATCTCTTCATCTCAGACATGTTCTTATTTCAGCTCTGCACCTCTTCAGCAAACAAAAGAGGGGGGAGTGTGTGTGTGTGTGTGTGTGTGTGTGTGTGTGGTGGGGGTAGGCTAATTGAGTTGGATGAAATGAAAAGCTAGTGACTCTTGGCCAGAGAGTTGCACTGTAGCACCATGGGTGTCTTCCTGTCCCATCTCATCTGCTGTCTCAGATGCCAGTTAGTCCCCCCCCACACAAGCTCTCACGCGTAGCCCCCTCCTGCAGGATTAGGAGTGTGTGTGTGTGGGGAGGGGGGTCTAACACAGTGTGTATCGGAATGCTTTTATGTTAGTGTCTGTGTGTGTGTATGATTATGACTGTGTGTGTATATGATTATCACTGTGTGTGTGTATGATTATCACTGTGTGTGTATATGATTATGAATGTGTGTGTATATGATTATGAGTGTGTGTGAATGTGATTATGATCTGTTTGTGATTATGAGTGTGTGTGTGTATGATTATGAGTGTGTATGTGATTATGAGTGTGTATGCGATTATGAGTGTGTATGATTGAGTGTGTATGTGATTATGAGAGTGTATATGATTATGAGAGTGTATATTATTATGAGTGTGTATGTGATTATGAGTGTGTATATGATTATGAGTGTGTGTGTGTGATTATGAGTGTGTGTATGTGATTATGAGAGTGTGTGTGTATGATTATGAGTGTGTGTGTGTGATTATGAGAGTGTATGTGATTATGAGTGTGTATATGATTATGATAGTGTGTGTGTATGATTATGAGTGTGTGTGTGTGTGATTATGAGTGTGTATGTGATTATGAGAGTGTATGTATATTATTATGAGTGTGTATGTGATTATGAGTGTGTGTGTATGTGATTATGAGTGTGTGTGTGTGTGTGTGATTATGAGTGTGTATGTGATTTTGAGTGTGTATGTGTGTGAGTATGGGTGTATGTGTGAGATTATGAGTGTGTATGAGATTATGAGTGTGTATGTGATTATGAGTGTGTATGTGATTATGAGTGTGTATGTGTGTGAGTATGAGTGTATGTGTGTGATTATGAGTGTGTATGTGATTATGAGTGTGTATGTGTGTGATTACGAGTGTGTATGTGTGAGATTATGAATGTGTATATGGTTATGAGTGTGTGTGTGTGTGTGTGATTATGAGTGTGTATGTAATTATGAGTGTGTATGTGTGTGAGTATGGGTGTATGTGTGAGATTATGAGTGTGTATGTGATTATGAGTGTGTATGTGTGAGATTATGAGTGTGTATATGGTTATGAGTGTGTATGTGTGTGAGTATGGGTGTATGTGTGTGATTATGAGTGTGTATGTAATTATGAGTGTGTATGTGTGTGAGTATGGGTGTATGTGTGTGAGTATGAGTGTATGTGTGTGATTACGAGTGTGTATGTGTGAGATTATGAGTGTGTATATGGTTATGAGTGTGTGTGTGTGTGTGTGTGTGTGTGGTTATGAGTGTGTGTGTATGTGATTATGAGTGTGTGTGTGTGTGTGATTATGAGTGTGTGTGCGTATATGATTATGAGTGTGTGTGTAATTATGAGTGTAAATATATGATTATGAGTGTGTGTATGTATATGATTATGAGTGTGTGTGTATATCATTGAGTGTGTGTATATAATTATGTGTGTGTGTGATTATGAGTGTGTGTATGTATATGATTATGAGTGTGTGTGTATATCATTGAGTGTGTGTATATAATTATGTGTGTGTGTTAGTGTGATTATGACTGTGTGTGTGTATGATTATGAGAGTGTGTGTATATGATTATGAGAGTGTGTGTATATCATTGAGTGTGTGTATATAATTATGTGTGTGTGTGTGTGATTATGTGTGTGTGTGTGTGTGTATATAATTGCGTGTGTGTGTGTGTGTGTGATTATGAGTGTGTGTGTGTGTGATTATGAGTTTGTGTGTATATGATTATGAGTGTGTGTGTATATAATTGAGTGTGTGTATATAATTATGTGTGTGTGTTAGTGTGATTATGACTGTGTGTGTGCATGATTATGAGAGTGTGTGTATATGATTATGAGTGTGTGTGTATATAATTGCGTGTGTGTGTGTGATTATGAGAGTGTGTATGTTGGAAATGGTTGCAGTACACACACACAGATACACACACATACACTACACACACACACACACACATACACACACACAAATTTGCCCACCTTGACAGTGTAGCGTATGAGGGCGGCACCTGAGGATGCACAGGCAGAGAGGAGACGTTCACCCTACTGAATTATTTAGGCGCCATTAAAATAATCAAACTCTATTTAAAAGCCACTCATGGGGATTAGTGTGATATGAGGCGTGTGTGTGGTGCTTGTGTGGTGTGTGTGTACGAGTGTGTTTGTGTGTGTGTACTAGTGTGTTTGTGTGTGTGTACGAGTGTGTTTGTGTGTGTGTACGAGTGTGTTTGTGTGTGTGTACGAGTGTGTTTGTGTGTGTGTACGAGTGTGTTTGTGTGTGTGTACTAGTGTGTTTGTGTGTGTGTACGAGTGTGTTTGTGTGTGTGTACGAGTGTGTTTGTGTGTGTGTGTGTGTGTGTGTGGCCTGTGTGGCGCGTGAAAACGCGTGTAAAAGAGCAGTGCCACCTGCCAAAGTGGCAGAGCCAAAGCAGACAGACGCTGTAACGCACGGCTCTCCGACTCACCACTGGACAACTGTGTGTGTGTGTGTTTGTGTGTGTGTGTGTTTGTGTGTGTGTACGAGTGTGTTTGTGTGTGTGTACTAGTGTGTTTGTGTGTGTGTGTACGAGTGTGTTTGTGTGTGTGTACTAGTGTGTTTGTGTGTGTGTGTGTGTGTTTGTGTGTGTGTACGAGTGTGTTTGTGTGTGTGTGTACTAGTGTGTTTGTGTGTGTGTGCATGTGTGGATGTGTGGATGTGTGTGTGTATGAGAGAGGAAAGTGTAATATATTACAAAGTGACCAGAAGAGTTCAAAACCCTCCCCCACACACACACACACAATTTTTTGGCAAGAAGCACCATTATCTCCAGATCATTTTGTATGTGTGGCCAGTGGATGCGTTCTGTCAGATGGGCTGCATAGATTTTGCCCCTATACGTGTTATCCATACACATTATAGAATATGTGTCTACACGGGTGCACTTCATAGAAATCCGTGAAAATAATACTCGCCTGTGGGCGCGTGCGGCCATTGATTGCCTTAACGGCATCAATGTGTTCATGGCCAGCTGCTGTTATCGCAATAGCTTTCCAATGAGGCCTCAGTCAGATCCTCCATCTTGCCTGGCCAAGCCATCACAGGTGAAACATGGAGCAGCAGAGAGCTGTCATGGTAACCCCCCCCCCCCCCCCCCACCCCATCGACACGCTGTCTCACCAGGACCCCCCCCCCCCGGCATGGCTGCTCCTGACATGCCTCACTGCACAAAGCAACTTCGGGACTGACGCCACCGCAAACACCTTCCTGCGCCACAGATGAGCTTATTGGTGTACTCTGATGGCCATTAAGTGTAAATGCGTCTGCGAGGACGGCTGTGTACACTACGTTATGGTGTGTTAAGGGCATCAGAGTACACCATTAAGGGCATCTTCACAACATATTTTACTGCAGTGATTAATAGGCCTGTAATGGTGTAATTTTTATGGTGTAATGGTTTAATAGTTTTGATGACTGCAAGCATGTAATTGATTTTTAAAACATGATGGAAACTGACATTTTTTCCCTACTGATAGCATCCCTGTCTCAGTCATGGCCGGCCCCTTCACAGTTAGCCCCAAACTTAGCCCCACAGTTAGCCCCATGCCTAGCCTAGCCCCACAGATAGCACCACAGTTAGCCCCAAACTTAGCCCCACGCTTAGCTCCACAGATAGCACCACAGTTAGCCCCAAACTTAGTCGCAAAGATGGCACCACAGTTAGCCCCAAACTTAGCCGCAAAGATGGCACCAGAGTTAGCCCCAAACTTAGCCGCACAGATGGCACCACAGTTAGCCCCAAACGTAGCCGCACAGATGGCACCACAGTAAGCCCCAAACGTAGCCGCAAAGATGGCACCAGAGTTAGCCCCAAACGTAGCCGCAAAGATGGCACCAGAGTTAGCCCCAAACTTAGCCGCACAGCAGCACAGAGGAAAAACAAGAAGAGGAGCAAGCATAGTGGACCCTCACTATGCTACCCCAGTTTCTCTGTCCTCTGACTATGAGACAGAAAGAGAGAGGGAGGGAGAGAGGGAGAGACAGAGAGAGAGAAATTCTTTGAGAGTAGCTGGTGGGTTGCCTGGCAACTAGGAGAGTGAGAGGAGTGGTGGAGTGGTGGCTGAGGTCTGGGGGAAGTCTATCTTTCTCTCTCTCCCCTTCTCTCTATCTCTCTGCCCCCCCCCCACCCCATCTATCTCTCTCCCGCTCTCCCTCTCTTTCTCCCCCCTCTCTTTCAGCCTCTTGGGTTCCCCTTGCGACTGGAACACCTTTACCCACCTGTGACACTATTCTGCTACACATTAAACCCAAGCCCCACCCCACCCACCTAGACCCACACTAAACCCCTCCATCCCACACCTATACTCAGACTAAACCCATCCACTCCACCCACACCTAGATCCACACTAAACCCCACCCCACCTAGACCCACACCTAAACCCACACTTAACCCCACCTCCCATACATAGACCCACACTAAACCCCACCCCAGCCACAGCTAGACCCACAGTAAACCCCACCCCACCTAGACCCACACCTAAACCCACACTTAACCCCACCTCCCACACATAGACCCACACTAAACCCCACCCCAGCCACAGCTAGACCCACAGTAAATCCCACCCCACCTAGACCCACACCTAAACCCACACTTAACCCCACCTCCCACACATAGACCCACACTAAACCCCATGCCTCCACACCAACACCCACACTAAACTCCACCCCCCCCCAGACCCACACCTAAACCCACACTTAACCCCACCTCCCACACATAGACCCACACTAAACCCCATGCCTCCACACCCAGACCCACACTTAACCCCACCCCACCCACACCTAGAACCACACTAAACTCCACCTTGCCTACACCCACACTAAACCCCTCCACCCACCCACACCTAAACCCACACTAAACCCCACCCCACCTAGACCCACACTTAACCCCACCTCCCACACCTAAACCCCACCCCACCTAGACCCACATTAAACCCCACCTCCATCCCCACACCTACACTGCGGTCAGGTCATCCTAGGTCTTAGATAGTCCTCACACACCTCCTGAAAAAAAGCACACTTCTGTGAGGATAGGAGGGGATGGTCCTTACGTAGTCCTGAGACATACTAAACACCACCACCCACACTAAACCCCACCTGAGACATACTAAACCCCACCACCCACACTAAACCCCACCTGAGACATACTAAACACCACCACCAACACTAAACCCCACCTGAGAGATACTAAACCCCACCACCCACACTAAACCCCACCTGGCCCTTACATAGTTCTGAAACATCCCTCATGGAGAACAGCACAGTGGGGGGAGGGGACAGTCCTTACATAGTCCTGGAGAACAGCACAGTTCTGTGAGGATGGGAGGTGACAGTTCTTGAGTGGTCCCTGAGTAACATGCATCAGGAGGACTTGAGGAGAACTGTCCTTGCTCCAAGTTGAACAACTCCGCAAGTTAAAGTAGGCAAATATTCCCCAATGTTGAAAGTGTGCTTTGAATCAAAATAGAAACGTTGGTGTAATGGATTATGACAGTAATCAGCTAAACAATGTCGTCATAATCTGACTCATAAAGGGCTGGAGACATGCACAGGACTGGAGACAACCAGTCATAAAATAACTACCATCGTCACAACAGCAAGGTGGGAATTGCAGTGTGGCAGCAAGTAAATTTTAGTTTATGATCCCTTGAGTTCTTATTTTATTAACTCAATATCAAACCTGTTCTTATAACTGTCGCTCTCAATTTGTTATTTCTCCTCAGTCATATTTCAGCAGTTATCTGAAGGTAGTAAGACCACACCTTACACCCCACCTTCCTCTTTTACACATATACCTATTCACATATATACACATCTACATATACACATATACATATACACACATATACATATATACATATACACATATACACATATACACATATACACATACACATACACATATACACATATACACATACACATATATACATATACACACATACATATACATACACATATACACATACACACATACACATATACACATACACTCATACACATATACACATACACACATACACATTCACATATACACATACACATATACACATACACATATACACATATACACATACACTCATACACATATACACATACACATATACACATACACACATACACATTCACATATACACATACACATATACACATATACACATATACACATATACACATACACACATATACACATACACACATACACATATACACATATACACATACACTCATACACATATACACATACACACATACACATTCACATATACACATACACATACACATATACACATACACATATACATATACACATATACACATACACATACACATATACACATACACACATACACATATACACATATACACATATACACATATACACATATACACATACACACATACACATATACACATACACATATACACATACACATATACACATATACACATACACATATACACATACACATATACACATATACACATACACACATACACATATACACATACACATATACACATATACACATACACATATACACATACATACACATATACACATATACACATATACACATATACACATACATACACATACACATATACATATACACATATACACATACACATATACACATACACATACACATATACACATATACATATACACATATACACATACACATTAACACATACACACATACACATATACACATACACATACACATACACATATACATATACACACATACACATATACACATATACACATACACATACACATATACACATACACATATACACATATACACATACACATACACATATACATATACACATATACACATATACACATACACATATACACATATACACATACACACATATACACATATACACATACACACATACACATATACACATACACATATACACATATACACATATACACATACATATACACATATACACATACACACATATACACATATACACATATACACATATACACATACACACATATACACATACACATATACACATATACACATACACTCATATATACACATACACACATACACATATACATATACACATATACA
>CM050209.1:35047500-35057500 GCA_027475355.1 Coilia nasus | reverse complement strand
TCCCGCCTCTTCCCCTGTTCTCTCCACACACACCAGCCCAGGACTCCTCACACACACACCAGCCTCACACACACCAGCCCAGGACTCCTCACACACACACCAGCCTCACACACACCAGCCCAGGACTCCTCACACACACACCAGCCTCACACACACCAGCCCAGGACTCCTCACACACACACCAGCCTCACACACACCAGCCCAGGACTCCTCACACACACACCAGCCTCACACACACCAGCCTCACACACACACCAGCCTCACACACCAGCCCAGGACTCCTCACACACACACCAGCCTCACACACACCAGCCCAGGACTTCTCACACACACACCAGCCTCACACACACACCAGCCTCACACACATCAGCCCAGGACTCCTCACACACACACCAGCCCAGGACTCCTCACACATCAGCCTCACACACACACCAGCCTCACACACACCAGCCCAGGACTCCTCACACACACACCAGCCCAGGAGTCCTCACACACCAGCCCAGTACTCACACACCTGCCTCACACACACCAGCCCAGTACTCACACACACCAGCCCAGTCCTCACACACCTGCCTCACACACACCAGCCCAGTACTCACACACACCAGCCCAGTCCTCACACACCTGCCTCACACACCATCACAAGAGGCCTCACACCACCAGCCCAGGACTCCTCACACGCCTGCCTCAGAGAGAGGTAGACATCATCCCGGCGTAGAACAGCAGAGAGGTAGACATCATTCCAGCGTAGAACAGCAGAGGTAGATATCATCCCGCTGTGTTTGTGAATAGTGCAGTTTGGCCATGTCCCCTCTCAGCCACCAGTTTGTGTGAATGACACCATGTTTGCTCGTGTTTGTGTGAGCGGTGCCTGTTCCTTTTTGTGTAAATGCTAGCATGTTTGCTCCTGTTAGTTTAATCAGCTCCTTATGAAGAGTAAAGAACATGGGCAGGAGCCGTTATGGCAAGACTGTTTGTTTTGCATGAGTTTGTCTGTCTGGAGGCCTGACTGTAACCACCTAACAGACATACTTAGATTGCACCAGTTACCCAAACAACCAACCACACAGCCCAGCAACACTCACCTGTAAGTTGCTCCCAATCATAATTTGCGCTGGTTAAAGGCATCGGCTAAATGTAATGTGATGTTATTTCTATTTTTTAATATGATTTTAGGTTTTATTTTGACAGATTTTTCACAGCATTTGTTTTATCATTGAACTACACCAGCTCACTGAAGGTGGTGGGAAAATAAACTCAAGTACTCCCTCTAGTGGTGAAGATTGATTGTACGTGGCTACTTCAGTGAGTGGGGTATCCGTGTTTACATGCTACTGTCAGTGAGAAGGAAAAAATAATGACAACTAAATAGCCTACTAAAGCAGTCTATCCGAGCCACTGCTATTTATGTTCATCATGTATCCAGAAGATGGACCTGTGATAGAATGTGAACCTAACGTCAGTTATGTGCTATTAAGGGCTTTTTGCAGAGTAATAATTACATGACCATACCCGCTTATTAGGAATTTCCTTGGTATGTGATACGGACTGACAGAGCTGGAGTCCTGTATTACAGTCCGCACTGCTGTTTTCATGACTGTCTGGTCATAGCCTACTAAATTACTGAAAAAAATACCTAAGTATTCTAGACACCACCTACAGCTTGGTACGCTTGACGTCTTACGGAAGCTGAAATTTAAAACCCCAATGCCTTTTCCAGTTGCTGGAAAAGGGGGTAAAACTTTTAAGGGCGACTCCTCTTTTCCTCAAGTGCTGACGCGGACTAGACGGGGGCTGCCTGGAACAGCCGAGCCAGCGGGGCAACGGGATGGCTACCACCATGTTGCTCGCTGTTCTCCTACTTGTATCAGTTTTTGCAACATCGGAATGCTACTTTTCAGAGGAAAACTTCACCGAGGAATCTAAGATGCAGCCACCGACGGTTGTGATTGCCATTATTGCCAGAAATGCGGCACATTCGCTGCCGTACTACCTCGGCGCCCTTGAGAGGTTGAACTATCCCAAAGACCGCATCTCCATTTGGTAAGTGTCATTGGCTTTCGCTAGCCAGTACCTCTTTCACCGTTGCAAGGAATCCGCTAATGTTCTGCGTTACTGATTGCGGCACAAAAGAATCAATTGTCAGTATATCACCGCTTTCCTCCCCCATCCAGCTTTGTTTTCAGTCAGTCAACCCCTCCCCCGACACTACGAACCAACTCATTTTGACGTTTTAACACCTATAAGTTACAGCCAACAGTTCTTCCCATGACCTTCCTTAAAATACTTTTAGAGATTCATAATTAGTTACAGTTTAATTTTAAAATGTCCAGTGTTGGCTTTTACTAGTGGAACGTCAGTGGTGCCATTGTGAATGTTAGCGTTACTCATTGGAAACTTGCGGTTTTGGCCCCCCGGGAGACTTGTGCCTGAGGTGCTGTGCCAGAGGCAGTTGGCCTGTAAAATCTGGATCTCAAACATAACTCGCATCTACAAGGCTGTTGTTGGCTGTGTACTATGTCAAAATATATTTGTTGTCACGTAAAGCTGTCCTCTCATCTCCGGCAGTGCCACCAGCACCCAGGCCTCCGAAATGATAGGGGCTTATAAATTATAGCTATCAACTGCAGACATCGGCCTGTGTTCTTGCCCTTCATGTGGATGTGTGTGGTGTTCCCGTCCTGAATGTGTGTGTGTGGTGTTTCTGTCCTGAATGTGTGTGTGTGTGGTGTTCCCGTCCTGAATGTGTGTGTGTGGTGTTTCTGTCCTGAATGTGTGTGTGTGGTGTTTCTGTCCTGAATGTGTGTGTGTGGTGTTTCTGTCCTGAATGTGTGTGTGTGGTGTTTCTGTCCTGAATGTGTGTGTGTGTGGTGTTCCTGTCCTGAATGTGTGTGTGTGTGTGTGTGGTGTTTCTGTCCTGAATGTGTGTGTGTGTGGTGTTCCTGTCCTGAATGTGTGTGTGTGGTGTTCCTGTCCTGAATGTGTGTGTGTGTGGTGTTTCTGTCCTGAATGTGTGTGTGTGTGGTGTTCCTGTCCTGAATGTGTGTGTGTGGTGTTCCTGTCCTGAATGTGTGTGTGTGGTGGCTGCAGAGTGTCCTGAGTGCCACTGGGATACGTAGACCAGATCTTCAGCTGTCCTGTGCCACTGGGATAGGTTAGATAACCCTGACCCTAACCCTAGACCAGATCTTCAGAGTCCTGTGCCACTGGGAGAGGTTAGATAACCCTGACCCTAACCCTAGGCCAGATCTTCAGAGTCCTGTGCCACTGGGATAGGTTAGATAACCCTGACCCTAACCCTAGACCAGATCTTCAGAGTCCTGTGCCACTGGGAGAGGTTAGATAACCCTGACCCTAACCCTAGACCAGATCTGACAAACAGCTGCACTGTCTGTCTGTTTGTCTGTCTGTCTGTTTGTCTGTCTGTCTCTCACTCTCTTACTCACACACACACACACACACACACACACACACACACACACACACACACACACACACACACACACACACACACACACACACACACCTACTTTCCACACTGGACCTGCTCCTGTGACTGTTGTCTCTGTGAAACCTGCTCAGGGCGGCGACAGACCACAACTCGGACAACACGACGGCCGTCCTGCGCGAGTGGCTGACCACCATGCAGAAGTTCTACCACTACATCGAGTGGAGGCCCAAGGACAAGCCCATGTGAGTCGGCCTTTCACCCCCCATCTTCTTCAGCTCTGATCCCCCATAATCCCCTCTGCTGGCTACTGGGCCACCACAGAATGGCCTGCAGGCCCTGTGCCCCTGCAGAGCTAAGATGTGATGGATTAACACATAGACTTTAACAGATTATAATAGATTTATCACAGGTTACTCGGTAGATTATGATAAATATCATGCATTATTACATGGATCAGAATAGATTACATTCACTCCATGGAAGAGCATGTAGACTAGTGCTGACCGTAGAGGACTCTGTTGGAGCAGAGAAGCATAAGTGTGGGGCGTACGCTGGTTTAGTAGACTATTGGAGCTGTTGTAGCAGAGAAGCATACATGTGGGGCGTATGCAGGTTTAATAGACTCTATTGGAGCAGAGAAGCATACATGTGGGGCGTATGCAGGTTTAGTAGACTCTATTGGAGCAGAGAAGCATACATGTGGGGCGTATGCAGGTTTAGTAGACTCTATTGGAGCAGAGAAGCATACATGTGGGGCGTATGCAGGTTTAATAGACTCTATTGGAGCAGAGAAGCATACATGTGGGGCGTATGCAGGTTTAGTAGGCTTTATTGGAGCAGAGAAGCATACATGTGGGGCGTATGCAGGTTTAGTAGGCTTTATTGGAGCTGAGAAGCATACATGTGGGGCGTATGCAGGTTTAGTAGGCTTTATTGGAGCAGAGAAGCATACATGTGGGGCGTATGCAGGTTTAATAGACTCTATTGGAGCAGAGAAGCATACATGTGGGGCGTATGCAGGTTTAATAGACTCTATTGGAGCTGAGAAGCATAAGTGTGGGTGTACACTGGAGTGGTAGAGTCTGTCTGAGCAGAGAAAGGTAGGTGTGGGGCGTATGCGGGTTTAGTAGGCTTTATTGGAGCAGAGAAAGGTAGGTGTGGGGCGTATGCGGGTTTAGTAGGCTTTATCGGAGCAGAGAAAGGTAGGTGTGGGGCGTATGCGGGTTTAGTAGGCTTTATTGGAGCAGAGAAAGGTAGGTGTGGGGCGTATGCTGGAGTGGTAGAGTCTGTTGGAGCAGAGAAAGGTAGGTGTGGGGCGTATGCAGGTTTAATAGACTCTATTGGAGCAGAGAAAGGTAGGTGTGGGGCATATGCTGGCTTGGTAGGCTTGAGCTCGGTAGGTCTGTGCTCCTGTCTGGAGCGAGCTGCTCCCTGAGAGCTGATCAGTGCTGATGTGGCAATGGGAACGCTCGTATTGACAAGGAGACGGCCCAACACATCCACAGGGGCCATGTAGTTACCTTACTTCTATTCTGGCCAAACCATTTATTTATCATCACCAGACCTCTGGCCAAAGCATTTATTACACCAGACCTCTGGCCAAGGCATTTATTTAGCATTTTTCTACCAGACCGCATTATTCTACCAGACCTCTGGTCCGTTTGGCCTTATGGAGATAATATTGGCGTTACTTCCTCAGTCATCTGACCTACTTGCCTGCACTCAATCGGCTCTTAATGCATCACAGCTGCAGAAGAAGCCACAACAGGAATCAGGGTCGCTTATGTTCTTATCCACAGAGAGTGCTGTAGAAATGGAAAAGCCACAAATTACTGTAAGATCGCTTGTGTTTTTATTTGTAGAGAATGTTGCATGAATGCTTTGAGCTGATAACCTGTGATGTATTCATGAACAGAAAGGTTTTGTGAAGAAATAAAGAACTGAAACATAGCACAGCTAAATCAAACCCAAGTCTGTAGGCCAGCAGAGCTACTTTACATAAGAACATCAGGCCCTCACAACTCTGCTCCAGGGAGCAGCACTCTCCCCCTCCTTTAAACTCTCCCCCTCCTCTCCTCTCCTCTCCTCTCCTCTCCTCTCCTCTCCTCTCCTCTCCTCTCCTCTCCTCTCCTCTCCTCTCCTCTCCTCTCACCCTCCTCTCCTCTCCTCTCCACTCCTCTCCACTCCTCTCCTCTCCTCTCCCCTCCTCTCCACTCTCCTCTCCTCTCCCCTCCTCTCCACTCTCCCCTCCTCTCCACTCTCCCCTCCTCTCCTCTCCTCTCCTCTCCACCCCTCTCTTCTCATCTCCTCTCCACTCCACTCCTCTCCACTCCTCTCCTCTCACCCTCCTCTCTTCTCCTCTCCTCTCCTCTCCCCCTCCTTTAAACTCTCACCCTCCTCTTCTCTCCACCCCTCTCCTCTCCTCTCCTCTCCACTCCTCTCCTCTCTCTTCCTCCTCTCCACTCCTCTCCTCTCCACTTCTCTCCTCTCTCCTCTCTTCCTCCTCTCCACTCCACCCCTCTCCTCTCCTCTATTCTCTCTCCTCTCCTCTCCTCTCTTCTCTCCTCTCCTCTCCACTTCTCTCCTCTCTTCTCTCTTCCTCCTCTCCACTCCACTCCTCTCCTCTCCACCCCTCTCCTCTTTTCTCTCTCCTCTCCTCTCCTCCTCTCTTCTCTCTCACTCTTCTCCTCTCCTCTCCTCTCCACTCCTCCTCTCTTCTCCTCTCCTCTCCACTCCTCCTCTCTTCTCCCTCCTCTCCTCTCCTCTCTTCTCCTCTCCCTCCTCTCCTCTCCTCTCCTCTCCTCTCCCTCCTCTCCTCTCCTCTCCTCTCCTCTCTTCTCCCTCCTCTCCTCTCCTCTCCTCTCCTCTCCCTCCTCTCCTCTCCTCTCCTCTCCCTCCCTCCCTCCTCTCCTCTCCCCTCCTCCTCTCCTCTCCTCCTCTCCTCTCCTCTCCTCTCCTCTCCTCTCCTCTCCTCTCCTCTCCTCTCCTCTCCTCTCCTCTCCTCTCCTCTCCTCTCCTCTCCTCTCCTCTCCTCTCCCTCCCTCCTCTCCCCTCAACTCGCATAGCCTGCCTCAACATGCTCTCAATGGCTGCAGGCAAACTGTCTTAACCAAATGTTCTGTGGTTCATGTTTGTGTGTGTGTGTGCACGCGCATGTGTGTCTGTGTGTGTGCGTGTCTATGTGTTGTGGTGTATGTGTTTGTGGTTGTGTCTATCTTTGTGTGGTGGGTGTGTGTCTTGGGTGTGTTTGTGTCTGTGTATGTATGTGTGTGGTGGATGATTGTGTGTGTGTGTGTCTATGTGGTGTGCGTGTGTGTGTGCGTGCCTGAACAGAGCCTACCCTGGGGAGCTGGGGCCCAAGCACTGGCCCAATGGCAGATATGAGTACCTGATGAAGCTCAAGCAGGCCGCTCTCAACTTCGCCAAGAAGCGCTGGGCAGACTACATCCTGGTACTGCTACCTACCACACACTCACAACACACATATATATCCATCTATAATATACACCCCCATCACTTATAGATGACTGACAGATATGTCCATTATCACCAACTCCGCCGCCTTCCTCACTGACACAATACACTTACGCTGTAGGTAGAGATTGCCAGGTCACCAGTCAGGCTGTGGTTTAACACCCCCCCCCCCCCCCCCCCCCCCCCCGCATATATTACTGCGCTTTGCATTTATTCACCACAGGGTAGCATGCAGCAGTCACTCTTATTTGAGCAGAGGTGCGCTTGAGTGGCACCTACTCTGCGTACATACAGCACTTCCGTGACACCATTTAGTGAGCCCTGTTTAAAGAGAGGAGACTTTTAAACATATCACGCTGCCCACACAGGCCACTCTGTGCTATTTAAATAGATTACAGCAATTATAGATATAAACAGATATAAATACATTAGAGCAATTATAGATATAAACAGACATAAATACATTAGAGCAATTATAGATATATGTACATTAGAGCAATTATAGATATAAACAGATATAAATACATTAGAGCAATTATAGATACAAATAAATACATTAGAGCAATTATAGATATAAATAGATATAAATACATTAGAGCAATGATAGATATAAATAGATATAAATACATTAGAGCAATTATAGATATAAATACATTAGAGCAATTATAGATATAAATAAATAGATTAGAGCAATTATAGATATAAATAGATATAAATACATTAGAGCAATTATAGATATAAATAGATATAAATACATTAGAGCAATTATAGATATAAATAGATATAAATACATTAGAGCAATTATAGATATAAATAGATATAAATACATTAGAGCAGTGTGTGATAGTGGTGGTTGTATGCTCCTATGACTGTCATGAAGCCGGATAGCCACACGTGCTTCATCAGCTGAGCTACGGGACAGCGCCATGCAGACACCGCAGCCACACGCAGCCACACGCAGCCACACGCAGCCACACGCAGCCACACGCAGCCACAGCTGCATGTAGGGGCACATAAAGATGGACGACTTATAGGGCACTGCAGCGGTCGTCTGAGGCAGCACCCTCACAGGCCTCTACTGTAGTACTGAGGGCCAGTGTCACATGGGTAATGTAGTACTGGAGAGGTGATGTCAGGAAGGGCAGTGTCACATGGGTAATGTAGTACTGGAGAGGTGATGTCAGGAAGGGCAGTGTCACATGGGTAATGTAGTACTGGAGAGGTGATGTCAGGAAGGGCAGTGTCACATGTAGCGTTGGTTGTGAATCATTCCATATCATCCCAAAGTCAGGATGTGATCTGTGTGATGTCATCCTGCAGTATGCCGACACGGACAATATCCTGAGCAACCCTGAGACGCTGAAGCTGCTGATGGCCGAGAACAAGTCTGTCATCGCGCCCATGCTGGACTCCCAGAGTGCCTACTCCAACTTCTGGTGCGGCATCACCCCTCAGGTCAGCACTCCGAGGTCATGACCACTCAAGTCACCACGAGGTGTCTCAGAGGCCATCACCCCTCAGGTCAGCACTAGGTGTCTTAGAGGTCAGCATTCCTGAGGTCATCTCTAGGTCTCTCGAAGGTCATCACTCCTCAGGTCTGCACTAGGTGTCTTAGAGGTCAGCATTCCTGAGGTCATCTCTAGGTCTCTCGAAGGTCATCACTCCTCAGGTCTGCACTAGGTGTCTTAGAGGTCAGCATTCCTGAGGTCATCTCTAGGTCTCTCGAAGGTCATCACTCCTCAGGTCAGCACTAGGTGTCTTAGAGGTCAGCATTCCTGAGGTCATCTCTAGGTCTCTCGAAGGTCATCACTCCTCAGGTCAGCACTAGGTGTCTTAGAGGTCAGCATTCCTGAGGTCATCTCTAGGTCTCTCGAAGGTCATCACTCCTCAGGTCAGCACTAGGTGTCTTAGAGGTCAGCATTCCTGAGGTCATCTCTAGGTCTCTCGAAGGTCATCACTCCTCAGGTCAGCACTAGGTGTCTACCTGTACACAGGTGCTGTGTAAATGCCATGTGTTGTTGATGTTGTTGTTGTTGTTGTTGCCAGGGTTACTACCGGCGCACGGCGGAGTACTTCCCCACTAAGCATCGGCACCGGCAGGGCTGCTTCCCGGTTCCCATGGTGCACTCCACGCTCCTGCTGGACCTGCGCAAGGAGGGCACCCGGCGCCTGGCCTTCCACCCGCCCCACCAGGACTACTCCTGGCCCTTTGACGACATCATCGTCTTCGCCTTCTCCTGCCGCGCCTTCGGTGAATCGCATCAGTCAACTACATCACCAGAACACAAACACACTGTGAACAAAAACATCACTTCAGTCCAAACCTTGCTGGTAGCACTGCGAGGGTTTCTTCAGTTAGCGCTACTGCACAGCAGACTGTGGTGCTGGTAGCACTGCGAGGGTTTCTTCAGTTAGCGCTACTGCATAGCAGACTGTGGTGCTGGTAGCACTGCGAGGGTTTCTTCAGTTAGCGCTACTGCATAGCAGACTGTGGTGCTGGTAGCACTGCAAGGGGTTTCTTCAGTTAGCGCTACTGCACAGCAGACTGTGGTGCTGGTAGCACTGCGAGGGTTTCTTCAGTTAGCGCTACTGCATAGCAGACTGTGGTGCTGGTAGCACTGCGAGGGTTTCTTCAGTTAGCGCTACTGCATAGCAGACTGTGGTGCTGGTAGCACTGCGAGGGTTTCTTCAGTTAGCGCTACTGCATAGCAGACTGTGGTGCTGGTAGCACTGCAAGGGGTTTCTTCAGTTAGCGCTACTGCATAGCAGACTGTGGTGCTGGTAGCACTGCGAGGGTTTCTTCAGTTAGCGCTACTGCACAGCAGACTGTGGTGCTGGTAGCACTGCGAGGGTTTCTTCAGTTAGCGCTACTGCATAGCAGACTGTGGTGCTGGTAGCACTGCGAGGGTTTCTTCAGTTAGCGCTACTGCATAGCAGACTGTGGTGCTGGTAGCACTGCGAGGGTTTCTTCAGTTAGCGCTACTGCACAGCAGACTGTGGTGCTGGTAGCACTGCGAGGGTTTCTTCAGTTAGCGCTACTGCATAGCAGACTGTGGTGCTGGTAGCACTGCGAGG
>CM050209.1:35040000-35042500 GCA_027475355.1 Coilia nasus | reverse complement strand
GGTCACTGTATGATATTTCTCCCTCTCTGTCTTTCTCCCTCTCTCTCTCACTCTCTCTCTGTTCCTCACTCTTCCTCTCTCGGTCTCTTCCCTCTCTTCTCTCTCTCATCCTCTTCCTCTCTCTCTCCCCGTCTCTCTCTCTGTCTCTCTGTCTGTCTCTCTATCGCCCCCTGGTGTAGGTGTACCTGATTAACCTGCGTCTCTTTGTCTCTCTATCGCCCCCTGGTGTAGGTGTACCTGATTAACCTGCGTCTCTCTGTCTCTCTATCGCCCCCTGGTGTAGGTGTACCTGATTAAACTGGGCCTCTCTGTCTCTCTATCGCCCCCTGGTGTAGGTGTACCTGATTAACCTGCGTCTCTCTGTCTCTCTATCGCCCCCTGGTGTAGGTGTACCTGATTAACCTGCGTCTCTCTGTCTCTCTATCGCCCCCTGGTGTAGGTGTACCTGATTAAACTGGGCCTCTCTGTCTCTCTATCGCCCCCTGGTGTAGGTGTACCTGATTAACCTGCGTCGGCGCCCGGAGAGGCGGGACAGGATGTTGTGGTCGCTCTACGAGATGGAGATCAACGCCAAAGTGGTCGACGCCGTGGACGGGGGGTAACGTGGCCAGCCTGCCTCTGCTCTCTTTCACACACACACTCTTCCTTTACACACACACACACACACACACACACACACACAAACACACACACACACTCTGCCTTTACACACACACATTTTGCCTGCTTTCCACACACACACACACGCTCATGAGTAATGTAAGCCAACCTGCTGTAGCCTGTTCCACACACACACTCTGCAATGCTTTCCATGACACATCTACCCCTAACACACATATAAGCCTAACCCACATCTAACACATCTACCCCTAACACACATATAAGCCTAACCCACATCTAACACATCTACCCCTAACACACATATAAGCCTAACCCACATCTAACACATCTACCCCTAACACACATATAACCACACAGAACTACCACAGCTGTTTCCTATATTCCTTATCAGATGAGACCACATGAGAACAATGGAGAATGTTAGAGAACCTTAGAGAATCCTAGAGCCCTAGAACCCTACAGAACTATACAGAACCCTAGAGAACCCCTGGAGAACCTTGGAGAACCTTAGAGAACCCGAGAGAAGCCTAGAGCAGGGGTTCCCAAACTTTTCAGACCGCGACCCCCAGTTTTAAGCTGCTGACGACCCGTGACCCCCGCAACCATTCTCTGTCACGTGCACGTGTTCTCGCTCTCTATCGCTCTCTTTCTCTCCCTGTCATAATGTTTCTGTGTTACGCATGCAAGGCAGTAGAGCAAAAACAAAACTGAACACAATCTCTGAACTAGTGTATTTTATTACCAAACTCACGAGCGAAAACAAATAGGCAACATCCCATCATAACGTATATAAAAAATGCTGAGCATATACGGACATATTACAAATAGTACGAACAAAATCCAAATTGTCGCTATTGCTGCTAGTTTCATTAAAGTTTCCCCAATCGTGTGGGCCATTTTTGTCTGCGCAATTAAATATTCCACCTCATATGAAGCTTTATGCGCCTTTGCAGAGATAGTTGTTTGCTTAGTGAGGGGTTTCTTCTGCCCCTGTAACACTGTCTTTTCTGCGAAAAAAGTCACTGGCTTTATCTGTGAAGCTGGGATGTTTGGTCTTCATATGCCTACATAATTTCGCCGGTTTAGACTCTCTTGTGCGAGGACTTCAAAGCACACAACGCACGGAGGGTGTGTACCTGATTTATAATAATACACGTGAAAACCCGACGCTGGGACACAGATTTAAACAGTAGGTGATCGCCAGAGGAGAGTCTGCTGATAGCTATGCTAATCGGGCAGGGCAGAGCAATAGAACGACAACAGGTCACACATTTGATGCCCGCTAATGGGAGGGTGACGGTCCTCAGGCAATAGCATTATTTTTGGAAATCGTCTCGAGACCCCCCTCCACTGCCCTGCGACCCCTCGGGGGGTCGCGACCCCGACTTTGGGAACCACTGGCCTAGAGAACCCTATAGCCCTAGAGAACCCTATAGGACCATAGAGAACCCTGGAGAACCCTGGATAAACCTAGAGAACCTTAGCGAACCCTATATGACCATAGAGAACCTTAGCGAACCCTATAGGACCATAGAGAACCTTAGCGAGCCCTATATGACCATAGAGAACCTTAGCAAACCCTATAGGACTATGGAGAACCTTAGCGAACCCTATATGACTATAGAGAACCTTAGCGAACCCTATATGACCATAGAGAACCTTAGCGAACCCTATATGACTATAGAGAACCTTAGCGAACCCTATAGGACCATGGAGAACCTTAGCGAACCCTATAGGACTATGGAGAACCTTAGCGAACCCTATAGGACTATGGAGAACTTTAGAGATCCCTATAGTACCATGCAGAACCCTGGAGAACCCTATATGACCATAGAGAACCATAGCGAACCCTATAGGACCATGGAGAACCTTAGAGATC
>CM050209.1:35030000-35037500 GCA_027475355.1 Coilia nasus | reverse complement strand
ACACACACACACACACACACACTCACCAAGGGGGAGGTGGGGTGCTTCCTCAGCCACTACTACATATGGAAGGAGGTGGGAGTCACACACACACACACACACACACACACACACACACACACTCACCAAGGGGGAGGTGGGGTGCTTCCTCAGCCACTACTACATATGGAAGGAGGTGGGAGTCACACACACACACACACACACACACTCACACTCACTCACCAAGGGGGAGGTGGGGTGCTTCCTCAGCCACTACTACATATGGAAGGAGGTGGGAGTCACACACACACACACACACACACACACACACACACACACACTCACACACACTCACCAAGGGGGAGGTGGGGTGCTTCCTCAGCCACTACTACATATGGAAGGAGGTGGGAGTCACACACACACACACACACACACACACACACACACACACACTCACCAAGGGGGAGGTGGGGTGCTTCCTCAGCCACTACTACATATGGAAGGAGGTGGGAGTCACACACACACACACACACACACACACTCACACACACACACACACACACACACACACACACACACTCACACACACTCACCAAGGGGGAGGTGGGGTGCTTCCTCAGCCACTACTACATATGGAAGGAGGTGGGAGTCACACACACACACACACACACACACACACACACACACACACACTCACACACACTCACCAAGGGGGAGGTGGGGTGCTTCCTCAGCCACTACTACATATGGAAGGAGGTGGGAGTCACACACACACACACACACACACACACACACACACACACACACACTCACACACACTCACCAAGGGGGAGGTGGGGTGCTTCCTCAGCCACTACTACATATGGAAGGAGGTGGGAGTCACACACACACACACACACACACACACACACACACACACTCACCAAGGGGGAGGTGGGGTGCTTCCTCAGCCACTACTACATATGGAAGGAGGTGGGAGTCACACACACACACACACACACACACACACACACACACACACACACACACACACAGACACACACCCCTCAGCCGAAAACAACAACATTATAACATTATAATACAACACATTATAACTTCACTGAAATAATATTTTTTTATTATTATTATTATTGATGTATTTATTTGTTTGTTTTTTATTTATTAATTATATAATTACAATATGTTTTGTGTGTTTTAAGGTACCTAAAAATGTTAAATAATCATTAAAAAAGTAGTTAGGTTAGGTTTCTTTATTAGTCTCTGCCAGGGAGAAATTTGTCTCAAGGATAGGGACACAGCAGCACCATAAAACACCATAAAACAAACACAACACAGGCAAAAATAAATAAATAAAAACAGTACAGACACAGCCACATACAGTAGCGTATACCCACACAATACCCAGTACCATACAGCCACATACAGTAGCGTATACCCACCCAGTAACATACAGTAACATACAGTAGCGTATACCCACACAATACCATACAGTAACATACAGTAACATACAGTAGCGTATACCCACACAATACCATACAGTAACATACAGTAACATACAGTAGCGTATACCCATACAATACCATACAGTAACATACAGTAACATACAGTAGCGTATACCCACACAATACCATACAGTAACATACAGTAGCGTATACCCACACAATACCATACAGTAACATACAGTAACATACAGTAGCGTATACCCACACAATACCATACAGTAACATACAGTAACATACAGTAGCGTATACCCACACAATACCATACAGTAACATACAGTAACATACAGTAGCGTATACCCACACAATACCATACAGTAACATACAGTAACATACAGTAGCGTATACCCACACAATACCCAGTACCATACAGTAACATACAGTAACATACAGTAGCGTATACCCACACAATACCATACAGTAACATACAGTAGCGTATACCCACACAATACCATACAGTAACATACAGTAACATACAGTAACATACAGTAGCGTATACCCACACAATACCATACAGTAACATACAGTAACATACAGTAGCGTATACCCACACAATACCAGCATAACATCATTGGTACAGACAGTGGCGGAACAAGTCAGCGCCGGGCCGGGGGCGGGGCAAATGGCCGGGCCCTTTATTAAAGCTTATCATAACATAATTTTAGGCTACAAACTGCGGTTTCGCAACTGCGGTCTTTACCAATTTCAACACTACCGGGTGCAACTATGTTATTAAGTATATAAAGTCCTTCAAACGAATGTAACTCAGAAACAAAAAAAACATTAGAATACTGTACATGGCTCATAATAAACATCAGTAGCCTTTATTGCGCACATTATTTGAAGGGCGCTCAGAGTTTGCAACGGTGAAAGGAAGAGTCAGAAATGAAGGGAGGGGTGCAACTATGTTATTTTGTACATTAAGTCCTTCAAACGAACATGTATCTCAGAAACAAAAAAACATTAGGCGACATACTGTACATGGCTAATAAAACATCAATAGCCTACTGCGCGCATTAGGCTATTTGAAGGGCATACGGCGAGCCTTGCGCTCCGCGAACTAGTCCACGATGCTCTGTATGTCCAGTTTATTTGCCCTCTTATTCTCTATGGACAACATGGCAAGTCCACCCAGTCTCTCCTGTCCCATTGCGCTCCTCAAGTTGTTTTTAATTAGCTTTAATTTGGAGAATAAGCGCTCAGAGGTTGCAACGGTGACAGGAAGAGTCAGAAATAAAAGGAGGGCGCTGCAAATTTCGCTGAATGCAGAAATTACTGCTGGGTGGTCGACAAGGCGCATTTTTGCCAGATCCGCAACAGTAATTTGCTTTGGTATCTGGTCCTTGAAAGAAGTTGTAAAACAAAGCAGCTGGCCAGGGAAACTAGGGTCGATGTCCCGGCTGTAGTGCTCACTAAGCCGCCGGGCAGCTTGCTCCAACTCCGCATCTCCTGCTTGCTGCAGCGTTTTGGGGTGAATTGCCTCAAACATATTCACAGTTTCATTTAAGCTGGAGAACCTTCGGGACAATTGCTGGATGATAATATCAAGACATGCATTAAACACGTGCACGCAAAAGTTGCTCTCTGCGTCTGCGAGGCGACTGTCTACAGACAGTTCATTAAAGTGACGCTTAGCTTTTCTGGCTCTGGTTGCTTCAAATTAAATAACATAAATATACAGTTATACAAAACATGTTATTCTATATTTTACAGCTGTTAAATTTTGACTGAATCTTGAGTTCAGTTTCTAGCAACTATGAGGCATAACTAGGGTGACCAGATTTCCAGAGTCTAAAACCGGGACACTATGTGTGACGTCATGCGCGTGCACATTCTTAGGCATTGTCGTGTAGTAGTCTAGTCTGCTATCAAAGAAAACCGTTAAAACATGGCCGCTGTATACTGCAAGATACATTGTAACATTGACTGCGAAGATTTCACAGAGCGCACCTACCATTGTCACTCACACACACACACACACACACACATTGACTCTGAATTACTGGAAACTTCATTAGGCTTTAATTTAACAGTTTTGTATATGCGATCACTGTAATTTGGGCAGCTTGATGTGGTGTTGGGTGAAAACCGGGACATTTTTGCGTCCCGACGGGCTTTTGTCGGGACTCGGGACACGCGACTAAAAATCGGGACTGTCCCGGTCAAACCGGGACGTCTGGTCACCCTAGGCATAACTCACCCTGACTGTGTCAAGGTAGCCCTAACACAACCACTGAGCTACGGCAACATTCATTGCTACTCATTATTGTGTAGGCTCGCGCGCTCGACTATTTGCGCCACATTGCAATGGGTGCAAATTGCAATGGGAGCGACAATGTAATGTCGAAGGACAGCGGTATGTCGGGCTTTTCTCCGGGCCCTCCACGGGCCCGGGCCGGGGGCGGTTCGCCCTCCCAGCCCCCCCTGACGCTCCGCCCGTGGGTACAGCCACAGCCACATACAGTAGCGTATACCCACACAATACCATACAGTAACATACAGTAGCGTATACCCACACAATACCATACAGTAACATACAGTAACATACAGTAGCGTATACCCACACAATACCATACAGTAACATACAGTAACATACAGTAGCGTATACCCACACAATACCATACAGTAACATACAGTAGCGTATACCCACACAATACCATACAGTAACATACAGTAACATACAGTAGCGTATACCCATACAATACCACACAGTAACATACAGTAACATACAGTAGCGTATACCCACACAATACCATACAGTAACATACAGTAACATACATTAGCGTATACCCACACAATACCACACAGCCACATACAGTAGCGTATACCCACACAATAACATACAGTAACATACAGTAACATACAGTAGCGTATACCCACACAATACCATACAGTAACATACAGTAACATACAGTAGCGTATACCCACACAATACCATACAGTAACATACAGTAACATACAGTAGCGTATACCCACACAATACTATACAGTAACATACAGTAACATACAGTAGCGTATACCCACACAATACCATACAGTAACATACAGTAACATACAGTAGCGTATACCCACACAATACCATACAGTAACATACAGTAACATACAGTAGCGTATACCCACACAATACCATACAGTAACATACAGTAACATACAGTAGCGTATACCCACACAATACTATACAGTAACATACAGTAACATACAGTAGCGTATACCCACACAATACCATACAGTAACATACAGTAGCGTATACCCACAATAGCAGCATAACATCATTGGACATTGCTCTGTAATGATTTGTTTCAGGGCTGGACTGAGTTCTCTTGGCTGCAGGTTGTGTGTGTGTGTGTGTGTGACCATCAGGAGGTTGCTGCAGGTTGTGTGTTAGTGTGCTGTGTATGCGATGGTGTGTGTGTATCTGTGCAGTGTATGCGATGGTGTGTGTGTATCTGTGCTGTGTGTGAGATGGTGTGTGTGTATCTGTGCAGTGTATGCGATGGTGTGTGTGTATCTGTGTGTGAGATGGTGTGTGTGTATCTGTGTGTGAGATGGTGTGTGTGTATCTGTGTGTGAGATGGTGTGTGTGTATCTGTGCAGTGTATGCGATGGTGTGTGTGTATCTGTGTGTGCGATGGTGTGTGTGTATCTGTGTGTGCGATGGTGTGTGTGTTAGTGTGCGGTGTATGCGATGGTGTGTGTGTTAGTGTGCTGTGTATGAGATGGTGTGTGTGTTAGTGTGTGTGAGATGGTGTGTGTGTAACTGTGTGTGAGATGGTGTGTGTGTTAGTGTGCTGTGTGTGTATCTGTGCTGTGTATGCAATGGTGTGTGTGTATCTGTGTATGCAATGGTGTGTGTGTATCTGTGTGTGAGATGGTGTGTGTGTATCTGTGCTGTGTGTGTGATGGTGTGTGTGTATCTGTGCAGTGTATGCGATGTTGTGTGTGTATCTGTGCAGTGTATGCTATGGTGTGTGTGTATCTATGCTGTGTGTGAGATGGTGTGTGTGTATCTATGCTGTGTGTGAGATGGAGTGTGTGTATCTGTGCAGTGTATACGATGGTGTGTGTGTATCTATGCTGTGTGTGAGATGGTGTGTGTGTATCTGTGCTGTGTGTGAGATGGTGTGTGTGTAACTGTGTGTGAGATGGTGTGTGTGTGTCTGTGCTGTGTGTGAGATGGTGTGTGTGTTAGTGTGCTGTGTGTGAGATGGTGTGTGTGTATCTGTGCAGTGTGTGTCAGCATCGTATGTGAGATGGTGTGTGTGTCAGAGCGGTGTGTGTCAGCATTGTGTGTGAGATAGTGTGTGTATCCATGGCGTGTCTGTGATGCTAATATGTCTAGCGCTTTCTCTCTCTCTCTCCCTCTCTCTCTCACTTTCTCTCTCTCCCCCTCTCTTTCTCCCCCTTTCTCTCTCTCTCTCTCTCCCTCTTTCTCCCCCTTTCTCTCTCTCTCTCTCTCTCTCTCTCTCCCCTCCTTTCTCTCTCTCTCTCACTCTCTCTCACTTTCTCTCTCACCCCCCCCCCTCTCTGTCTCTCTCCCTCTCACTTTGTCTCTCACCCCCTCTCTCTCTCCCCCTTTCTCTCTCTCTCTCTCTCTCTCCCTGCCTCTTTCTCTTCCTCTGTTTCTCCCTCTCTTTCCATCTCTCTATCCCTCCGTCCTCAGATGGTGGATCTGCAGCTGGACAAGGCGGTGGTGTTTGAGGACGATGTGCGTTTCCAGGGCAACTTCAAGCGTCGGCTGGTGCGTCTGATGGAGGAGGTGGAGAGGGTGGAGCTGGACTGGGACCTCATGTGAGTGCGTCACCATGGCAACGCCACACGGGGTGGGGCTTATGGAACGCTCTCACTGCTATGATGAAGACGGGGTTGGGGGGCGGAGATGGATGATATGGGTAACAAAGACACGCTGGGGGGGGGGGGGGGGGGCACTGGTGTGTGAAAGAGTGTTTCTATAACCACACCGCCCTCTAGTGGCGGATGGACTGCAGTGCAGACATGTGCTGAAACACTGGTGTGTGAAGCTAGGGATATATGTGATTTCAGGATGTTTGTAAACAATAGGCGCAAAGTTACTTCCGGGTGGTAGAACGAGAACAGCTGAGCACCGACATAAACAGAGCCAGGGGAAAAGTTGATGATCTAAGTCAAATTTTTCAAGTCTGTAAGTTAAACTATGACGAAAACGTGCTGTGTTTGGGGTTGTACTGCCAGATGCAAAGCAAACGGTGTGGGATTTTATCGGTTTCCTTGAGGAAAAAACGAAATTTGCCCAGCGGAACCTGTGGGTGCGGAGGTAAAGCGAGTGGACGTCAACGGTGAAGAGACAAAAAAGGCTTCAGTTGCTATTAAAACTGAGTAGCTCTTTTTATTAGTAAATAAATGCCTTATAGAAGAAATTATAAAAAAACCTATGCAGACGAATACAACAATTGTTTTATAATTCTATGACAATACTGAGGCCGTAAGTTGGAAATTTGTTTTAAATTTGTTAACACTGAATCAGAAACTATTACAGAAAAAGTAACAAAACTGCCCGGTGGCGGAGTTATCACGCCAAACAGGGCAGATTGGGAACCAAAGCTCCATCATCGTGTTTGTGGGAGACATTTTATCACGGGTAATGTAAAAAGTGTCTGGTTTGTTGTCTTTGAGTAATTTAGCAAAACGTAGTGGCTAGCCTGCTAGCTAATGTCAGGTCAAGTTTGACAGTTCTAATGCTAGAAACATCGTCACAGCTAGGCTACACAGATGACAGCAGAAAACGCATACTTTGTTTCCAAATAGAAGGTGAATATGTTGGCTTTTGATAAATACCATATATGTATCGGAAAACAAAGTGGTGGAATATGGTAAAATGCTCTTTGACATTTTAGAATTGTATCGGTATCCCGGTAGGCAACTGCACTCCAATCAGTGTGGGGTGTATCCACATCGCGAGTGTAATGTTTACTTTTGCGGAGCTATGCCATCAATCTTGTCAAAATCACGCATCGGTGCCATCGAAGCTGACCAACAGAAAATGACC
>CM050209.1:34995000-35025000 GCA_027475355.1 Coilia nasus | reverse complement strand
CCTAACCACTAGCCCACAGCTGCAGTGGATCTAGGGCTGGGATGGAGTCTGGATCTAGGGCTGGGATGGAGTCTGGATCTAGGGCTGGGATGGAGTCTGGATGTAGGGGGACATCAGGCGCTGACTTTATTGTCTCACAAAGCAGGTACGTGGTAAATACTCCTTAAAGACATTGTCCTCATCGGCAGCAGACAAGATGCTCCTGAACACCATGCCCTTTGCTCATGACGTGTGCTCACACATAGAGAAGGACAGAAGGAGATGGATAGCATGACCAGCTCCTCCACACCTTCCTCCTGTGTCTCCACTGGGCCTTCTTATTCCAATGACAATCACATGTTTATGTGTGTGTGTGTGTGTGTGTGTGTGTGTGTGTGTGTGTGTGCATGTATGAGGATATGTGTGTGTGTGTGTGTGTGTGTGTGTGAATGCATAGTTTTTGGTTATTTGTTTTCTAGTATCTTTAATTTGAGTTCATATTTTTATGGTTCAGATTGTATGTATTTCATAATGTATGAATTAAAATATTGTGAAGTTTTTGGACGTCTGATGTTTCATGTGTCATCAAATTTCTGTAGACCAGGATCTCTAACATTAGGCTCGTTCGAGATTCGAGCCCGTACGTCTGCGTCTGTCTACATACGTCAACGAGAATTGCTAGTCACAGCAGGGGTGGGCATTAAATGCGGAAAATAAAGTCAAACACAAATCTTACACGAGACTGGGCTCACGCTTCCTCGATCTCCATAGCAGATGACACACAAGTCATGTGTGGAGAGGGAGGGCGGGGGTTGTAGTCCTCTACAGTCTATGGTTGTAGTGGGGTGCACTGAGAGTTTAATTCAAGTCGACTCTTTCTTATTTTTTAGATTAACATTGGAACAAAACGAGTTGCCCCAAAGTGCTCCACAACACACACATGAAAACTAAGACGGCAAAACCATAAAACAAAGACCATAAGTAGGTATATAACACGGAAATAGAAATGAGGTTAATAATTAAATAAATAAAAGTCCGGGCTTGACAGTGTCAGATAAACGCATCAAAACAATCAGAACAAGGTAAAAATAGAGAGAAGAGATTTGTCTTCAAATTGGAGTAAAATAACATACATTTTTGAATGACAAGTTGAGTGGGGGAGCACCGGACAATGCACCTGCACAGACGTCGGTGAACTTTTAACCAACCACGGCAAAGTAGCGTCACCAAGGAGGCGTTAGCTAGCCGCTTGCAGTTGTGTGGAGGCAACCGCAAAGGTCTGTACGATTTGTCTGTAAGCGTCATGCTCCCGCGAGTTTTCGGGTCATGTGTCATGGTCGCATTGTTGTGACAACCTCACACATTTCGGGCATGTCGGACACAATTTCTAACCACAATGCAACATTTTCAGCGTCAGACTGCAAACAGATGCAAACGTCTACCCCAAGTAAAATGCGCCTATTTGTATAATCTCGATGATGTAGCGATGATGTAGCGGTGATGTAGCGGTGATGTAATGATGATGTAGCAGTGATGTAGTGATGATGTAATGATGATGTAGCAGTGATGTAGTGATGATGTAGTGATGATGTAATGATGATGTAGCAGTGATGTAATGATGATGTAATGATGATGTAGCAGTGATGTAGGGATGATGTAGTGATGATGTAGCGAGGATGTAGCGGTGATGTAGTGATGATGTAGTGATGATGTAGCGATGATGTAGCGGTGATGTAGTGATGATGTAATGATGATGTAGCAGTGATGTTATGATGATGTAATGATGATGTAGCAGTGATGTAGTGATGATGTAGCGGTGATGTAGTGATGATGTAATGATGATGTAGCAGTGATGTAGTGATGATGTAGTGATGATGTAGTGATGATGTAATGATGATGTAGCGGTGATGTAGTGATGATGTAATGATGATGTAGCAGTGATGTAATGATGATGTAGCAGCGAGGATGTGTAGTGATGATGTAGCGGTGAGAATAAGGCAGTGGCTTTTTGTGTCTCATTTCAGAATGACTCTAGGTGTGTCATGGCTACGTGTCAGAATGACTCTAGGTGTGTCATGGCTACGTGTCAGAATGACTCTAGGTGTGTCATGGCTACATGTCAGAATGACTCTAGGTGTGTCATGGCTATATGGCTACATGTCAGAATGACTCTAGGTGTGTCATGGCTACATGTCAGAATGACTCTAGGTGTGTCATGGCTACATGTCAGAATGACTCTAGGTGTGTCATGGCTACATGTCAGAATGTCTATCTGTGCCATGGCTGTGTTTACGTGTCAGAATGACTATCTGTGCCATGGCTGTGTTTACGTGTCAGAATGACTATCTGTGCCATGGCTGTGTGCCTTTGTTTAGGCGGGGGGAAAGTGAGCAGGTAGTTTCTCAGTGTGTGTGGAACAGCGGCCCAGTCTGTGTGCAGCTGGTGAGGCAGGGGGGATGCGTTTGGTGCTGCGTGCCCAGGTCTGAAGTCAGCGCAGAGAAATGTTCCTCTTGTTCTCTCAGGAGAATAATGTGAGCCGCTTGTCTTTCCCTTTTTCCTCTCTGCTTTTCTCTCTCTGTTCCCCCCTTCTTTTTCTCAGCCCACATGAAGAAGAGAGGACAGTGTGGTGGAAAGAATGAAGTTTTTAAAAATGAGAGGAGGCTAAAAGAAAAGGAGTGGGCACAGAAGGACATTGCGACTTACAGATATTTACATTACACTACGCTTAGCTGCCGCTCTTATCCAGAGCGACTTACAGATTACATTACATTACCCTTAGCTGACGCTCTTATCCAGAGCGACTTACAGATATTTACATTACACTACGCTTAGCTGACGCTCTTATCCAGAGCAACTTCCAGATATTTACAGGGTTTCAGTTACAGTCCCTGGAGCAGTGGGGGGATGCTCAAGGGCATCTCAACCATGGGTAGGGTGGGATTCGAACCGGCAACCTTCTGACTGCAAGACCACCTCCCTAACCGCTAGACCACAGCTGCCCGTACCATGCCACATGAACGCCAGTGACACGTGTAACACCAAGCATGAGACTGTTCTCCCTTCTCTCCTGGAAGAGCTGCTCTCTCTATCACCGATCCACCACAGACTCTCTGCTCTCCGTCAGCAATCCACCACAGACTCTCTGCTCTCCGTCAGCAATCCACCACAGACTCTCTGCTCTCCATCACCAATCCACCACAGACTCTCTGCTCTCCATCAGCAATCCACCACAAACTCTGCTCTCTCCATCACCAATCCACCACAGACTCTGCTCTCTCCATCACCAATCCACTACACACTGGCAATACCACCCTTGTTTTTTAGAAACACTACAGCAATAGCTCTGCTTATGTCTTGGAGAAACTGTTTTTCAGCGAGATGGCGCTCCATGCAGCTTGGTCACATGTGATAACAGCTCTCAGCTGGTGGAGCTGTGGCCTCCTCATCTCCAGACCCAAACCCAACACTGCTCATCTCCACACCCAAACCCAACACTGCTCATCTCCAGACCCAAACCCAACACTGCTCATCTCCACACCCAGAGTGGCGGGCATGGGGACAGGACAGTGGTGGACATGGAGACAGGACAGTGGTGGGGACAGGAGAGTGGTGGACATGGGGACAGGACAGTGGCGGACATGGGGACAGGACAGTGGCGGACATGGGGACAGGACAGTGGCAGGCACGGGTAGAGCAGGGGACAGGAGAGTGGCGGACATGGGGACAGGACAGTGGTGGACATGGGGACAGGACAGTGGTGGACATGGGGACAGGACAGTGGCAGGCACAGGTAGAGCAGGGGACAGGAGAGGGCTGCAGGAGATCTGTCCTGCCATGCCAGTCTGCACTGAGCTCATTTGATGAATAAAAAAAGGATTTCAGTCTTGAGTATCACTGTTGTGTAGAATAAAAAAAGGATTTCAGTCTTGAGTATCACTGTTGTGTAGAATAAAAAAAGGATTTCAGTCTTGAGTATCACTGTTGTGTAGAATAAAAAAAGGATTTCAGTCTTGAGTATCACTGTTGTGTAGAATAAAAAAAGGATTTCAGTCTTGAGTATCACTGTTGTGTAGAATAAAAAAAGGATTTCAGTCTTGAGTATCACTGTTGTGTAGAATTAAAAAAAGGATTTTAGTCTTGAGTATCACTGTTGTGTAGAATAAAAAAAGGATTTTAGTCTTGAGTATCACTGTTGTGTAGAATAAAAAAAGGATTTTAGTCTTGAGTATCACTGTTGTGTAGAATAAAAAAAGGATTTTAGTCTTGAGTATCACTGTTGTGTAGAATAAAAAAAGGATTTCAGTCTTGAGTATCACTGTTGTGTAGAATTAAAAAAACGATTTTAGTCTTGAGTATCACTGTTGTGTAGAATAAAAAAGGATTTTAGTCTTGAGTGTCACTGTTGTGTAGAATAAGAAAAGGATTTTAGTCTTGATTATCACTGTTGTGTAGAATAAGAAAAGGATTCTAATGTTGATTATCACTGCTGTGTAGAAACGGAGAAATGGATTCTAATGTTGATTATCACTGCTGTGTAGAAACGGAGAAATGGATTCTAATCTTGATTAGTTGACTTCACTGCTTCACTGTCTCCTCTCGTGTGTCAGCGCTGAGGGGGCGGGGCTTGGAAAGGCCTGGTCTGGGGCGGGGCTTAGAAAGGCCTGGTCTGGTGTCTGCCTGCTGGTCAGTGATGTCTCTACTGGACCAGGAGCTGGGGAACAGTGCTGAGAGAGAGAGAGAGAGACAGACAGGCAGAAAGAGACAGTGAGGGAGAGACAGAAAGAGAGAGAGAGGCAGACAGACAGAAAGAGACAGTGAGGGAGAGACAGAGCGAGGGAGGGAGGGAGGAACAGAGAGAGAGAGAGAGAGAGAGATCAGTCAGTGTCAGAATGGGAGACAGAAAATGTGGAGGAAAGACTGAAAATTTAATAGGTGGTTGAAAAACAAGATAGGGGTTTTGGTGCCCCCTAGTGCCCTGTTGAGGCTCTGCATCTGAATCGGAATATAAGGGCATCTGTGTGCTCTTTAATGGGGGCTCTCGCTATGCTATCAACCTCACGTCTGTGGACGCTCTTCTGGATGTCTTCAGCATCAGCATGTCAAATGTCTTGGACAAATGGACATTGCTGCACTGGTAGAATTAAAAATCTAAGTAAACAGATGGTGAAGAGCAGTTAAACTTACTGGGATGAGATATCAAGGCAGAGTGGTGTGTAGCAGATAGCTGGTGACGCAGTCCCCCTCCTCTGTTCAAAGTCTGTTGTTCCAAACGGACACAGATGGCCTCCTTCACTCCTCTCTTGAACCACCTGCCTTCTTTATCCAAGATGGGCACGTCTTTAAATAATAATAATAATAATAACAATAAATGTTTTGAAGCGCCTTTCGTGGTACTCAAGGACACTGTACAATACAGAACGTTAAAATAGCAAAAAGAAAAAACAAGACACTGGGACACTTGTTAAAAGGCACAGCAGGGACATGAGACACAAAATCAACAGCAAAGCTGGAGACAAGACACAAATGAAATATCAATACTAATAAAACCTCTAGCAGTCAGCACTGTGATTGGAAAGCAAGGGGGAAAAGGTGAGGTGTGAGCCTGGCTTTGAAGGTGGAGAGGGAGGTGCATTGGCGTAATGGAAGTGGGAGGGTGTTCCAGAGTTTGCCGGTGGAGGTCTGGTACGGGTGAGAAGTCAATGGAGTTAAAGGAGTCAGTTAAAGTGTCCCTTCTCCTTTAGATGCAGATGTACTGCTGAATCCTGTCCCGATGCGGTGGCCCTCCATGTGTTTGCAAAGTGGTTGCTTAGTTTCTCCAATATACAGACCCTCTGTCATGGAAAGATGGGTGTTGTGTACAGCTCCAGAGATATAGCTTCTGGTTTCCCATCGTCAGGTCAGAACTGAAGAAGCTTTTGGGATGAAAGGTGAAACGTGTACGCTCTAAAAAGTCCAGTTGCTTAGAACTTAGCTCCTTTGACTACCATGACCTGGATGAATGAGAATCTACACAGACGTGTGAATGTATTGCGCACTGACTGCCCTGTAAGTGTAACATGGACAGCACAACTACGTCTGCACGGTTCAACCACAGGAATGTCCTGACTGTACAGCTCCCACATGGTTAGTATTACCTCACACTTGGGTTGTGAAGAGGAGGATCATGAGGGTAACTCCATAGCTCCCCCTTCTGGCGTGGAGGGGAAACATACATATAAAACAACCTGATGTATCAGTCTTCCATTTCAATAGCTGCTAAATTAAAATCAATTACATTTTCATATGCTAAATATTCATTTCTGGCATCATGGAGACACAATTTAATGAATATGTATAATAGAAAAGGTATATATTTTGTTAGTGTATATGTGAATGGGAAATACTAGGCTAGTGAACACATTTTTCGAGTTTCAAAATGGAGTTTCACGGGGCTTATTGTCACCGCCATTGTACTTAGCCAATTGAGTGCCACGTTACTGACTGACGTGAGGTAGAGCAGGAAGCTGTATTGAGGAAGGGCAGTGGATGTTCAAAAATAGACGGCGACTTGTTCGGGGACACCCTCGTGCATGAGCTGCACGTGGAGCAACCAATCAGCGTGGGGGTAACAGGGGTGAATGTGATGCACTTTCTGGAAAATGGCGATGAGGAAGCGCTTCTCAGGAAGTGCTTTTATGTTAAAGTAGGAGGCCAGAAGAAACTCACACCTGCCATAACACACCCAGCCTCTGTCCTCTCTCTCTCTATCTCTCCCTTTCCCTGTCTCTGTCTGTCTCTCTCCCCCTCTCTCTCTATGTCTCTCTATCTATCCCTTACCCTCTCTCTCTCTGTCTCCCCCCCCCCCATCCTCCCTTTGCTAAATATTTATTTATCTGCACACGTCACTGTATTTACGCACGGTGTTGTAACTCTCCCTCTCTTACACTCTCCCTCTCTCTAGTAATCTCTCTCTCACTCTCCCTCTCTCTAGTAATCTCTCTCTCTCACTCTCCCTCTCTAGTAATCTCTCTCTCTCACTCTCCCTCTCTCCAGTAATCTCTCTCTCTCACTCTCCCTCTCTCTAGTAATCTCTCTCTCTCACACTCCCTCTCTAGTAATCTCTCTCTCTCACACTCCCTCTCTCTAGTAATCTCTCTCTCTCACTCTCCCTCTCTCTAGTAATCTCTCTCTCTCACTCTCCCTCTCTAGTAATCTCTCTCTCTCACTCCCTCTCTCTAGTAATCTCTCTCTCTCACTCTCCCTCTCTAGTAATCTGTCTCTCTCACTCTCCCTCTCTAGTAATCTCTCTTTCTCAGTCTCCCTCTCTAGTAATCTCTCTCTCTCACTCTCTCTCTCTAGTAATCTCTCTCTCTCACTCTCCCTCTCTAGTAATCTCTCTTTCTCAGTCTCCCTCTCTAGTAATCTCTCTCTCACTCTCTCTCTCTCTAGTAATCTCCCTCTCTTACACACTCCCTCTCTCTAGTAATCTCTCTCTCTCACTCTCCCTCTCTAGTAATCTGTCTCTCTCACTCCCTCTCTCTAGTAATCTCTCTCTCTCACTCTCCCTCTCTAGTAATCTCTCTCTCTCACTCCCTCTCTCTAGTAATCTCTCTCTCTCACTCCCTCTCTCTAGTAATCTCTCTCTCTCACTCTCTCTCTCTAGTAATCTCTCTCTCTCCCTCTCTAGTAATCTCTCTCTCTCGCTCTCCCTCTCTAGTAATCTCTCTCTCACTCTCCCTCTCTCTAGTAATCTCTCTCTCACTCTCTCTCTCTCTAGTAATCTCTCTCTCTCACTCTCCCTCTCTAGTAATCTCTCTCTCTCACACTCCCTCTCTAGTAATCTCTCTCTCTCACACTCCCTCTCTCTAGTAATCTCTCTCTCTCACTCTCCCTCTCTAGTAATCTCTCTCTCTCACTCTCCCTCTCTAGTAATCTCTCTTTCTCAGTCTCCCTCTCTAGTAATCTCTCTCTCTCACTCTCTCTCTCTAGTAATCTCTCTCTCTCACTCTCCCTCTCTCCAGTAATCTCTCTCTCTCACTCTCTCTCTCTCTAGTAATCTCTCTCTCACTCTCCCTCTCTCTAGTAATCTCTCTCTCACTCTCTCTCTCTAGTAATCTCTCTCTCTCACTCCCTCTCTCTAGTAATCTCTCTCTCTCTCACTCTCCCTCTCTAGTAATCTCTCTCTCTCACTCTCTCTCTCTAGTAATCTCTCTCTCACTCTCCCTCTCTCTAGTAATCTCTCTCTCACTCTCTCTCTCTCTAGTAATCTCTCTCTCACTCTCTCTCTCTCTAGTAATCTCTCTCTCTCACTCTCACTCTCTCTAGTAATCTCTCTCTTACACACTCTCCCTCTCACGCTCCCTCTCTCTAGTAATCTCTCTCTTACACACTCTCTCTCTCTTACTCTCTCTCTTACACACTCTCTCTCTAGTAATCTCTCTCTTACACACTCTCCCTCTCACGCTCCCTCTCTCTAGTAATATCTCTCTTACACTCTCTCTCTTAAGCGCTCTCTCTCACACTCCCTCTCTCTCTAGTAATCTCTCTTACACTCTCTCTCTCTCTCTTAAGCTCTCTCTCTCTCACGCTCCCTCTCTCTCTAGTAATATCTCTCTTACACTCTCTCTCTCTTACAGTTTTTCGTAAATGCTAAAACACAATTTCCGAAACCATGCATGATTTTCTCAAAACTGTGAACACTAACTCCAATTGTCCAAAAGCATTTCCCAAAACTCCGGACTCTTGTTGCAAAAGCAAACTATTGCCTCAAAACAGTTTTATGTGTGCTCAAAACCAAACTCCATTCTCAAATCAGAAACAACACAGTCAAATGAAATCACAAATGAAGCAGTTAGTAAACACTACAGAAAAAAATGGAAAGCACAACTTTCAGATGCATACAAGTCCTTTTTTTTACAGCACTAAACATGCACTTTCAACTGAAAAAAGCAAAACTACTGATGTATATGTACTGTACATAGACTAAAATATATAAAGTGGAAGAATTAAATGTTACAGTTTTTCTCAGTTGTTTACACACAAATCATTGTGCTTGGGACATTATGACCACAACATCTAACTCATGCACCAACTCCCCTGAACCAATTCTGCTAAACTGTTTTACACTCAAATAGCAGTTCTAAAACATTTTTTTTTTTCATAACACTACTCACAATTCTTTGCATTTGGCACAATTTTCATGAAGAAAATCTCTTACAGTATGAATGTCTAGTCATATGATGGTTTGTGTGTAATTTGACAACAAAAGCATTTTGAGAATAAATGTTTTGGATTGTTTTGAATATAAAGTTTCATTTTGCAGGAGAATTAAGGGGCTTTGCCCATTGTGTGTGTGTGTGTGTTTTGATGTTGTGTGTGGAGTTCTGAGAGTTTGAGGCATGCTTTGAGAAAATGTGTGTAAACAATTGAGTTACAAATCTGTAAATTATAGTGATACAGCACAAATGAAAACTAACTGTGCTGTATACAGTGCTGCAAACAAGAGATCCCTGGGCTTCATTTGGGCTGGGTGAGGCTAAAGCACCTCATCCACATCACAAGCAATGATGTTTCTTGCCAGGCAATGGGGAAAGAACCTCTAGTGTGTCGTATCCATCCTTGACACTGTTCCTCACCTATGTCACCACAGGGATATTCCATGGCCTTCAAAAAATTACAGATTCAATTCTGACTCCTTTGTCATCAACCCATGGACGAGAACATGATCTATAATGCTGGCTCTAATTTGGTTAGAAATTAGCACTCTTTCCTTTACCTCCTCTTCCTCTTCTTTGCCACCCCACTCATTTTGCCACCCCACTCACATGTCCTCTTTGTCTCTGATAGGCATCCACTGCTGCAACCTTCAAAAACCTGGTTGCTCTTCCAATTGGCTTATATTGGTGGTGTCAGCTCATTTGAAATGAAGTAAAGTCAATTTTGACCCATTGTGCTTAGCGTATGGCATTTGTGCTTTATTTGTGATGAAAAGGTAAGATGTATGTTCACCATTTTGCATTGCATGCATCTAAGAATGCAACATGGGTTTTAACAATGAGATTGTGTTTAGAGTTTTGCAAAGACGCATCAATGAGTTTTGCAAATTGTGTTCTACTATGTGAAAATTGTTTAAGGTATTGGCAAAAGGGTGAAGAGTTCTGACAAATAATTCAAGCAATTCGGAAAGTTGTTCAACCAGTAGGTGTTTGTGTTTTAACAATTGAGAAAAACTGTAATCTCTCTCTCACGCTTCCTCTCTCTAGTAATCTCTCTCTTACACACTCTCTCTCTTACACTCCCCCTCTCTCTTAATCTCTGTCTCTTATGCCCCCCCTCTCTCTTACTCTCTCTCTTACACACTCTCTCTCTTACACTCCCTCTCTCTTAATCTCTGTCTCTTACGCCCCCTCTCTCTCTTACTCTCTCTCTTACACACTCTCTCTCTCTCACGCTCCCTCTCTCTGTTACTCTTCCTCTCTCTCTGTCATCTGTGCTGGCTATGGACGTTTCCACTTTTAGCCGCTGGAGGTCTGGAGCACACTCTCTCTCTCTTACTCTGCCTCTCCTTCTCTCTTACTCTCTCTCTCTCTCTTTCTCTCTCTGTCCCTTACTCTCTCTCTCTCTCCCTGCCGCAGGCTGTCTAGACCGGTGGGAACCTGCTGGCGAAGGTTGGGGCCTGTGAGCTGAGTTCTGATTGGCCGAGGTGGGGAGGCAGGGTGCTGTGAGGTCAGCAACGTGCCATGAGATGAATTTGGAAGGTTTTCACGTTTCCGTCTGTGTGAAAGGCATCTGTAGCAAACTGATAACAGGAAACATATTTACTATTATTTATTTATTTATTTATTTATGTATTTATTTATTTATTTACTTACTTACTTACTTACTTACTTACTTACTGACTTACTTACTTACTTACTTACTTACTTAGCAGATCACTCAGATACTTACTTACTTACTTACTTACTTATTTACTTACTTACTTACTTACTTACTTACTGACTTACTTACTTACTTACTTACTTACGTACTTACTTACTTACTTACTTACTTACTTACTTACTTACTTACTTACTTATTTACTTACTTACTTACTTACTTATAATTATTGTTGTTTTTCTTCTTGCTTCTTTTAACTCCAACAACCTTCACAGACATTTCACATAACGAATCCTGGGTCCTTAAGAGCTGAGTCTATCGCACTGTTTTTTTGCACTATCGCACAAAGAGGACTTCCTCATTGTGCTCATTGTGACATAAAAACTCATCACAGAACTTTTTTCTTGTTTTGTCTTTGTTCTCAGTGTAGTGATATGAAGCTCTGTTTCAGCACACACACACACGGTCTTGCAAATGACCACAAGGTAAGCAAAGCAAAGTAAAGAAAAGCAAATACAAAGTACCGTTGCACTTTTCTCAAACATGTCTTTATCAATCTTTGAGGTCAAACACACACACACACACACACACACTGTCTCTCTCTCCCTCCACTGGCCTGGGGTCATGTGACAGGGTTTCCAGCTGAGGCGAGCACAACTCCAGCATCTACCAGTCGAGGCAGACGTGTTGTGCTGGGGGGTTGATCCCCCCTGCCCCCCCAAGGAGCCGATAGCCCCACTCATGTTCCTGTGTGAAGGGGCGGGGTGGGGGGTGGCTAGCCCACTTATGTTCAAAACCTTCTCTTTTGCTAATGATGGTTGTAGTTTTGCAAGGCAACATGTAACTGTTGTTATTAGGTGTTAGTTTCTTATGTGTAAGGCGCTAGTCATTAATCCCCTGGCCTAGCAACATATAGGGAAACAAAACCATCTCAAAACATGTGAAACAAAAGCTCAAGTTTTAAGAGTTTGAGTGTGGGGGCAGGAGAGTTGTTAGAGAGGCTGCAGTGTTGTTTCTAGAGTTCTAGGTAGACCCTTGGCCACCTAAAAGGCCCTTTCCACACTGACCTCTGCCCTGGACCCCCCCCCCCCAACTCCCACCCCAACCCACACCTCCACCCCCACCTCCGCCACCCATATTTTATTGTGGTCTGCAAACGAGAGTGGATTACGACAACAACTAATATTGTATGTAAAAAATTATGTAAATAATCCTATTGCTAACCTTGGAAGAACTTCGTCTAAGCAGCTGAGCGGGTTTCTTCACATGAAGAGCTGGCAATGATCAAAGGCAACTGACAGACTCCGAGTGTTTGGAAAGAGTCGCGTGTGTAAACAGCAGCACTACAGAGTCGCGTGTGTAAACAGCAGCACTACGGTCTTGAGCGGCAAACATTGGAGAAGGTAACTTTGTATCCACGCGCTGCATTCCTAGAGACACCGCCTGCCAAGACTGAGCTTGGTGAATTAGTTACTCTCAGGTAAGATACATGTAACCTTTATATTTTATATAGAACAAGCCTTTAAAAAAGAATTTACCACGGTGGTCTTCCTTCAGCATACTGTACACAGCGAGGAACACACGGAAAGACTATACCGCGTTTCTAGCTGTGTCAGCTGTGAGTTTGACGGTGGATTGCAATAATAACAGAGTTCATCTGAGCATTAGAAAAGAGCCGCGAGCCATTTCTGCGCACGCTTTTCGCAGAGGCTGGTCGAAGCCATATTTGCTCCCTGCTTGTAGCTCGTGTGATGCGTATCTGTTTTCTCTCTGTTCTTCCTTGACACAGTTTGCTTTGGCGGGCGGGACACATTCATTGAGAAGCAGTTCAGCGTGCGGGGTGCCTGCGTGTCAAAGCGTTTTCCAAAGCTGAAACGCGGAACTGTGTCGTGCTTAATCAGGTAGGCTACAGCTGAGACAACAAACAAAAATAACCAACTTGAGACGGATTGTGCATGCCCTTATGTGTGCGCCTGCATCATGCGGAGTAGCATCTGCAGTTTGGATGAGGGGAACTTTCAGCATAGGTTTTCGGTGGAAGTTGGAACTAATGGTACACTTGTGCATAACGTTGAGTGACTTCGGCATTGGTTCAACCAAAGCACGTGACCACTCCTGTTTGCATATAGTTTGCATTTGTTGCAGCCAACGTTTATTACATAATCATCATATGTTTTTATTAAGCATCGTTGAAAGGAGAGAAGCGAAACTTTTGTTATTGTATCACATGACAGAGGCTAGGGTTGCTCGGGTTTCTCTGAGGGCTCGTCGACGCTCCAGCTGCTTAGATGAAACCAAAACCACTAACTTGTGTCCTGTGTGCATCTTTAGGGACACGACCCGTGTTTATAGCCGTGCCCTGTAATTGTCTGCCACGTGCTGTTACAGATGCAGAGTTAGATTTGCGTATGATCTACATTTTGGAAAAAATATAGTATTCTTAGTGTTTGGGTGGTACTTCTTTGCAGAGTTGCAAGGTTTCCATGGGTTCGGCGAGTTATTTGGTACCGGCTTCCTGAGTAAAGTCTTTATTCTGCTTGAGTTATGTCTTAGTGACCGAAATGGGGCCAAAGTCTTGAGGTTGGCTTGAGGAGCAGGAGCATTTTCTTTGGGCAGTCTTGATGACATTTTGGTGAAATTGCGCGGTTCGGTATCTCATGCTTTGTCTTAAATGAAAATTATAGTAATTCAAGTACGTCTCAGGGTGAAGCCCGTGCCGTCGAGGCAGAATGCCTTTATTTCCTGGCACAGATGGATTGTAATTTTGAGCGCAGGTTATCTGGATTTCGCGTGGACCCCTAGCTAAGCTGCCTGAGACATTTTTCATGCTGGGATCACAATTTGATTTGACGAGGAGTTTATTTCCGGTCTCTCAATGTAGGCTAGGCTATAGTGTCCAAGCCGGCTCTCATGCTCGCTAGAGAGCGTGGTGTGGCCTATAATGTGCTGGCTGTGGTCCAGGCACCAGCGCTAAGCAGTTCTAACCAGCCTTGAGGTGGCCACGCCGTACAGCTACATATCCAAGGCAGCCTAGATAAGACGAGTCGTTTATGTGCCAAGTGTAGTTGCCCCATTGGGACACATTTTGGAAAACTTCTGTTCTGATGTTGAGAACAAAGTTCAGATTACGCGTGATCAACATGGAAACGTCAGTGTTGGGGAGATTGCATGCGTCAGACTGAGGCAGGTGGCATATGGATGGTGTTGACCAATGGACAGCTAGATGTCAGTCCGCCTTGTACGCACATGCTGTCCTGTTGTGGCCTTCTCTGAAGTGTTTCCTCTCAGGCTGGACAGCAGGGCTTGTCTGTTTGTTTTTCCCTCCCTCCTTTTAACGGGTTTGCCAACCAATACAGTGTCAACATGAAATGGGCGCAATGTAGGTGTTGTGTTATGAGTATTTTTGCTGGCTATGGGATGTGCCTGCTAAAACCTCATGTTTAGTACCAGTAGCCCATTGAATTGCACAATAATACACTCTTTTATTACAGATGGGTCACAGCACTTGTCTCATTTAATAGCCACAGCATGTATGACGCAAGACTAGCTATCCATGGCTTCTAAAAAGCATTAAATTTAACTTCAGCTTTTAGTTTGAGACACCAAAAATGTTTGTTTTGTTTTAACTGTGCACAGGACATCATCATACTTTCAGGATATTTGTTGTAAATGTCCGATGGAGCGATCATGTGAGCATGCTCAGAGCAGAGATGCATGTATGCACAGGGACAGGGAACGAGTTTTTGTCATTGCTGACAGGCTAGAGGTGACATTGGCAGGCTAGAGGTGACACTGCCAGGCTAGAGATGACAGTGCCAGGCTAGAGGTGACATTGCTGACAGGCTAGAGGTGACACTGGCAGGCTAGAGGTGACACTGGCAGGCTAGAGGTGACACTGCCAGGCTAGAGGTGACATTGGCAGGCTAGAGGTGACATTGCCAGGTGAGATGTGACAGTGCCAGCGTCCTCTCATGGTAGACCCAGTTATTGGGAACTGTTATGGGTCAGCCTGGGGTCAGCATACATTGTGCCAGGGCTGTGTGTGTGTGTGTGTGTGTGTGTGTGTGTAATATGTCTCCTTATACTAACTGGCTGGCAGTGTGTGTGTTGTCTGTAAGTTGTACAGTTGGAGGTAGAGCCAGTGGCGGTTCTACACTGAATTACCCCCCGGGCGAGACCCCCTCCGAACTCACCCCTAAGAGTTATACCATGGTTAACGTTAGCCCTTCATTCATGGCATGGATAATGTAATCATGCACAGAGAACAGTTGCATACCTTCATCTTTTGCTCGTTTCTACTCTTCTAATGGCTTTGACCTTTTTCTGTCCATCTCCTTCTGTTTGTCACTCGACAGTCAACATACTGTATTTCCCATCCCCAACACTGTCACTGCCGACCAGGAGTTAAGACTAAACCAATTCACCTTGGTGACTGCATAATCGTTTTGTATTGGCCTTTTTTATTAGCCCTTTCACACAATTAAAAAACGTGCAGGAATTACAAACCTGTAAATATAATATTATGAATGAAATGTGTGTTATTGGGAAGGACCCTTATGTGTGACTGACTTCGCTCACTAATCGCAGAGTATTGTCCGCTTGTGCGTTGCATTTGAGAGACCCAGAGGTGAACTGTCCCCTGCGACCCCTCCCCTCTCCCCTTCTCACACAGCTTCTGTGCACTGGGCCTTCTCAGCAGGGGCGCCTGCAGCCAGAAGGGGCGCCAATTGCCAATGTTCTACACAGTGATATGACAGATAATAAAAAAAATGTAGATGATATTTATGGCCGCCGCTAGCGAAGCTAGCCATTATAGAGTTGCCGCGACTTTTTTTCTTTTCTTTTTTTTTCAGTGAATGTCCGTCAACGATTGCCGGGACACTGGAAGTCTGGGGGACATGAGTCTTTGTAGGCATGTAGCTCTATAACTTTTCGAGCGACTAGAAGCTTTTGGCCCCCAAGGGCCACCCCCCCGCCGTGCCAGTGTCCGTCAAAGAGAGGGAGACCGGCAAAAGTTTTCGCTGAATAACTCGATGAACGTTTCACCGAAAAACATGACATTTTTGTGATATGTCGGTGTTACAGAGACATATCGACCCAGCCCATAAATACTCACTTGAAGCATAGTGCCACCTAGTGATCTGGGTAAATGCAAAAATTGGGATTTTGAGTTGCCAATATCTTGTACAGAGAAGGTGGAAACTGCGCAAAATACATCATGCATGATCAGCACAAACACCACAGCACATGCCATAAAATTTGGTCCATAGGGGGCGCTGTAATTGTAGAAAATGTCATTTTGCCTATTATCTAGAGAATGCTAACGTTTACAACATTTTTTTTTATCGTGAAATCTATTGACCCTCACGCATTGAAAAAACTGGTCGACACCCACTTCCAACGAAAACAATTTTCGTGAAATTTTAACATTGCGAAAACGAATCTGAACGAACTCGTCATAGGCAGTTCATGTGAATCTCTCACCAAATTTGGTATATGTCATCTACAGACAATGCTCACAAAAAGTTATCAAAGGATTTATCTTGAGATAAACTGTTTCGAAGTTACACGTCAATGAACATTTAACACCTAGCTTAAAATTCTTCAAAAGTCCATATCTTGGCTTTTAATTGCTCAAATTTGGTCAAAGTTGACTTTCCATCTCTAAACAGCTTTCTTTTCATGTGTACGAAATTTTGTGACATTTCGTCATAGGGGGCGATGTTTATTGGCGAAGCTAGGTGTCAAAAAACAGTTTTTGTTATATAACTCGTCAACAATTTTGCCCAAGACAATGATTTTGTGTTAGTATGTCGGTGTTACAGAGACGTATCGACCCAGCCTATAAACACTCACTTGAAGCATAGCGCCACTTAGTGATAAGGGTAAATGTAAAAATTGGGATTTTGAGTTGCCAATATCTTCGACCGAAAAGGGGGGAACTGCACAAAATACGTCATGCATGATCACCACAAACACCTCTTACACCACAGCACATGCCATAAAATTTGGTCCATAGGGGGCGCTGTAATTGTACAAAATGTTATTTTGCCTATTATCTAGAGAATGCTAATGTTTACAACCAATTTCTTTTTATCGTGAAATCTGTTGACCTTCAAGCATTGAAAACACTGGTTGACGCCCACTTCCAACGAAAACAATTTCCGTGAAATTTTAACATTGCGAAAACGAATCTGAACGAACTCGTCATAGGCCGTTCATGTGAATCTCACCAAATTTGGTATATGCCATCTACAGACAATGCTGACAAAAAGTTATCAAAGGATTTATCTTGAGATAAACCGTTTCGAAGTTACACGTCATGTGTACGAAATTTTGTGACATTTCGTCATAGGGGGCGATGTTTATTGGCGAAGCTAGGTGTTGAAAAGCAGTTTTTGTTAAATAACTCGCCAACAATTTTGCCCAAGTCAACGATTTTGTGTTAGTATGCTGGTGTTACAAAGGCATATCGACCCAGCCCATAAACACTCACTTGAAGCATAGCGCCACCTAGTGATAAGGGTAAATGCAAACATTGGGATTTTGAACTGCCAATATCTTGGACCGAGAAGGTGGGAACTGCACAAAATACGTCATGCACGATCAGCACAAAGACCTCTAAAACCACAGCATGTTCCATACAATTTGGTCCATAGGGGGCGCTGTAATTGTACAAAATCTCATTTTGCCTATTCCTTGCCTTCACAAATCACTCCTACACACTACACAAACACACCCAATGTCATTCATTCAAAACCCACATTCATGCCCACTTCCAGGAAATCATTTTCACAGAAATTCTCACCTCACAACACTGCTCTACCACACACTCATCATACAACAATTCCCACATTTCAGTATACTGCGGCGGTCATGCCATGTACCGCTATGCGGTACATCTAGTTTTTTTTCAAGCGCTCGTGAGGCCAAAGGCGCCCTTCACAAAATTGCGCCCTGGGCAATTGCCCCACTCGACCCCCCCAAGAACCGCTACTGGGTAGAGCCAAAGCCTAGTAAAGCACTCAGTAACATTACACCATAAGACCATAATAGCATAACAGCACTGCTCATTAGAGGACATTACACCATAAGACCATAACAGCATAACAGCACTGCTCATTAGAGGACGTTACACCATAACAGCATAACAGCACTGCTCATTAGAGGACGTTACACCATAAGACCATAACAGCATAACAGCACTGCTCATTAGAGGACGTTACACCATAAGACCATAACAGCACTGCTCATTAGAGGGGCCAAAGTTATGCAAGACATGCTCTAAAAATAGATGTTGGCAAAAACGTATTATCAATGTCTACATCTGTCTGTCTGTCTGTCTGTCTGTCTGCATGTCTGTGTGCATGTCTGTCTGTCTGTCTATCTGTGCCGGGTTCTAGGGTTCTAACCTCAGGGTTCTCCTGGCCTCCATGATAGTCTGAATCTGTTCCAGAACACAAACTCAATTTTATTTTCCTCCAGCCTCCTTTGCTGTCTGGTAAAAATCTCCACAAATGAGCTGAGCACTCCAACTGCTGTCAAAGGAGTTTAAAACAAATCAATGCCCATCGAGCTTCGGCTGAACTTTGCTGCTGCTGGCAGTTATTTGTTGTTGTTATTTATTCAGGTGGGGTCAATTTGGATGCTATTGTGGTCATGTTGTTTCTGCTCAGTGCTCTGCAAAGCAGCACCCTGCGTGACCCAGTCTGTCTGCCGTGGACTTGACCACCACAGTGACAGTCTGCCAGTGCAGATGCAGAACTACCACATCAGCAGCTGAGAACTAATCAGAGTCCTGTATCACTGTGGTTGATTAGAGGCCTGTATCACTGTGGTTGATTAGAGGCCTGTATCACTGTGGTTGATCAGAGGGCTGTATCACTGTGGTTGATTAGAGGCCTGTATCACTGTGGTTGATCAGAGGCCTGTATCACTGTGGTTGATTAGAGGCCTGTATCACTGTGGTTGATCAGAGGCCTGTATCACTGTGGTTGATTAGAGGCCTGTATCACTGTGGTTGATCAGAGGCCTGTATCATTGTAGTTGATCAGAGGGCTGTATCACTGTGGTTGATCAGAGGCCTGTATCACTGTGGTTGATCAGAGGCCTGTATCATTGTGGTTGATCAGAGGCCTGCACCATTGTAGTTGATCAGAGGTCTGCACCATTGTAGTTGATTAGAGTCCTGTATCACTGTGGTTGATCAGAGGCCTGCACCACTGTGGTTGATCAGAGGCCTGTACCATTGTAGTTGATCAGAGGCCTGTACCATTGTGGTTGATCAGAGGCCTGCACCATTGTGGTTGATTAGAGGCCTGTATCACTTTGGTTGATCAGAGGCCTGCACCATTGTGGTTGATTAGAGGCCTGTATCATTGTGGTTGATCAGAGGCCTGCACCATTGTAGTTGATTAGAGGCCTGTATCACTTTGGTTGATCAGAGGCCTGTATCATTGTAGTTGATTAGAGGCCTGTATCATTGTGGTTGATTAGAGGCCTGTATCACTGTGGTTGATTAGAGGCCTGTATCACTGTGGTTGATCAGAGGCCTGCACCATTGTAGTTGATTAGAGGCCTGTATCATTGTGGTTGATCAGAGGCCTGTATCACTGTGGTTGATTAGAGGCCTGTATCACTGTGGTTGATCAGAGGCCTGTATCACTGTGGTTGATCAGAGGCCTGTATCACTGTGGTTGATCAGAGGCCTGTATCATTGTAGTTGATCAGAGGCCTGCACCATTGTGGTTGATTAGAGGCCTGTATCACTTTGGTTGATCAGAGGCCTGCACCATTGTGGTTGATTAGAGGCCTGTATCATTGTGGTTGATCAGAGGCCTGCACCATTGTAGTTGATTAGAGGCCTGTATCACTTTGGTTGATCAGAGGCCTGTATCATTGTAGTTGATTAGAGGCCTGTATCATTGTGGTTGATTAGAGGCCTGTATCACTGTGGTTGATTAGAGGCCTGTATCACTGTGGTTGATCAGAGGCCTGCACCATTGTAGTTGATTAGAGGCCTGTATCATTGTGGTTGATCAGAGGCCTGTATCATTGTGGTTGATTAGAGGCCTGTATCACTGTGGTTGATTAGAGGCCTGTATCATTGTGGTTGATCAGAGGCCTGTATCATTGTAGTTGATTAGAGGCCTGTATCATTGTGGTTGATCAGAGGCCTGTATCATTGTGGTTGATTAGAGGCCTGTATCACTGTGGTTGATCAGAGGCCTGTATCATTCTGACTTTTGTTTTCCTATTAAAAGGCACATATAGCCTCTGTTGTTTTGCTAGTTAAAGGCAAATATGGCCTCTGTTGTTTTGCTATTTAATGGCAAATATTGCCTCTGTCACAGAACCTTTTGAAAAGCATGTTAAAAGCGTGCGTAGCGTGGAGTAGTGTAAGCGCCTGGAGTAGTGTAAGCGCTGTGTCCTCTGGTAGGATTACTTCCTGCCAGACACAGTACAATAGACCCCTCCTCCTCCTCTCCTCCTCTCCTCCTCTCCTCTGCTCCTCTGCTCCTCTGCTCCTCTGCTCCTCTCCTCCTCTCCTCCTCTCCTCCTCCTCTCCTCCTCTCCTCCTCTCCTCTCCTCCTCTGCTCCTCTGCTCCTCTCCTCTCCTCCTCCTCCTCTCCTCCTCTCCTCCTCTCCTCACCTCTGCTCCTCTGCTCCTCTCCTCTCCTCTCCTCCTCTCCTCCTCTCCTCCTCCTCTCCTCCTCTCCTCCTCTCCTCTCCTCCTCTGCTCCTCCTCTCCTCCTCTCCTCTCCTCCTCTGCTCCTCTGCTCCTCTCCTCCTCCTCCTCTCCTCCTCTCCTCCTCTCCTCACCTCTGCTCCTCTGCTCCTCTCCTCTCCTCTCCTCCTCTCCTCCTCTCCTCCTCCTCTCCTCCTCTCCTCCTCTCCTCCTCTCCTCTCCTCCTCTGCTCCTCTCCTCTCCTCCTCCTCCTCTCCTCCTCTCCTCCTCTCCTCACCTTTCCCCTCCTCTGCTCCTCTGCTCCTCTCCTCTCCTCCTCCTCTCCTCTCCTCCTCTTCTCTCCTCTCCTCTTCTCTCCTCTTCTCTCCTCCTGTCCTCTCCTCTCCCCTCCTCTGCTCCTCTGCTCCTCTCCTCCTCCTCTCCTCTCCTCCTCTTCTCTCCTCTCCTCTTCTCTCCTCCTGTCCTCTCCTCTCCCCTTCTCCTCCTCTTCCTCCTCTCCTCTCCTCCTCTTCTCCTCTTCTCCTCTCCAGCTCTGCAGAGGCCAGCACAAACATGCTGCTCTTCCAAGGCAGCTGTCTGCTTTTTCAATTATTACTTTTGGAAAAAAAGTATTCAACAGTGCAACTGATTCTTACAGACTAGCGAGTAGGCCTTGTAGAGGCTTTAGGCTAGGGGGTATTACAGGCTAGGGGGTAGGCCTTAGGGGTAGGTTTTAGGGGTTAGGAGTTAGGCCATAGGGGTTAGCCATTAGGGGTTAGGCCTTGTTGAGGCTTTAGGCTAGGGAGTAGGGATTAGGGGTAGGCCCAGTTGAGGCTTTAGGCTAGGGAGTAGACCTTATGGCCAGAGGTTCTCCAGTTCAATTCCCCAATTCTCCAAAACATGGAGGAGGGGGGAGAAGAAGCAGCACTCTCCTTTGCCTGCCTGTCTGTGTGTCTTTGTTTGTAAAGATATATAAAATATATGTAAAGATATATAAAATATATGTAAAGATATATGAAATATATGTAAAGATATATAAAATTGTGTTCTTTCACCACTTGTTGGTTAGTGTTGAGCATCTTACGTACTTGATGAATTTGTTGTCCTAGATTATATTTTTGTGAGAGACCCGTATTTATCATGCCTGTGTGTGTGTGTGTGTGTGTGTGTTCCTGTCTGCAGGGGCCATGGCCTTCTTGGGTACTGCGGTGAGCAGGGTATTGAGGAGTCGCGCCCCCCTGCCCCCCCTCTGTCGCGCTGCCACCCGCACCTACTGCGCCCCCTCCTCCCCCCCCGCCTCCTTCTCGGAGGAGCAGCAGACCAGCACCAAGAGTGTGCCGTACCAGAAGACACTGAAGGTGGAGGAGGGGGGGTCGGGGGGGCCCACTAAGCCCCTCCCCCGCGCGGCGGACGCGGTGGTGATCGGGGGGGGCAGCCTGGGCTGCCAGACCGTGTACCACCTGGCCAAGATGGGCATGACCAACGTGGTGCTGCTGGAGAGGGACCGCCTCACCGCCGGCACCACCTGGCACACTGCAGGTCAGTGTGTGTGTGTGTGTGTGTGTGTGTGTGTGAGAGACAGAGAAAGTGTGTGTGTGTGTGAGAGACAGAGAAAGTGTGTGTGTGTGTGAGAGACAGAGAAAGTGTGTGTGTGTGTATGTGTGGGTGGGTGTGTGTGGGAGAGAAAGAGAAGGTGTGTGTGTGTGTGAGAGACAGAGAAAGTGTGTGTGTGTGTGTATGTGTAGGTGGGTGTGTGTGTGAGAGACAGAGAGTGTGTGTGTGTGTGTGTGTGTGTGTGTGTGTGTGAGAGACAGAGAAAGTGTGTGTGTGTGTGTGTGTATGTGTGGGTGGGTGTGTGTGTGAGAGAGAGAGAAAGTATGTGCGGGTGGGTGTGGGAGAGAAAGAGAAGGTGTGTGTGTGTGTGAGAGACAGAGAAAGTGTGTGTGTGTGTGTGTATATGTGGGTGGGTGTGTGTGTGAGAGACAGAGAAAGTGTGTGTGTGTGTGTGTATATGTGGGTGGGTGTGTGTGTGAGAGACAGAGAAAGTGTGTGTGTGTGTGTGTATATGTGGGTGGGTGTGTGTGTGAGAGACAGAGAGAGTGACTACGGGCACATGGTAGGATCGGATTGGATTGGGATTGGGTTGGGTGTTGCTACCCAACGGGTGGTCTGTCCCAAATGTCTGTGCACATGAGAGTTCGTGTTAGCGGATAATGGTCAGAGATCTGGCCGTTTCCGCTACGCTAGATGGCGCTATATTCCTTTCAACAAGTGGTGTTAGAACTACTTCAGGTTAACGGCTGCTAAAAGAAAATAAACAAACTATCTGGCGGCATACAAAACAAAGATAGCGCTTGAGGAGGTTGACAGAGCAGCATTTGCATGCATGCTGTGCATTCTCCTTTGTTTGGAAGTCCGTATGAAAGAACAAACAGCGTTTTTGGTTTCCTTGATACGACATGAACTGTGCCGTCGGCGTTTGATATTACAAGCAATTGAGGACAACGAGACTTGTTGAGAGCAGGCGAGGCGCACGTTTTTTTAAAACCTGGAATGCTCCGAGCGAGCTGTAGTGAGGTAGGCCTAAACATGACAGTTTTCCCTGACATGAAACTATAAATAAACAAACCAGTGCAAGCCTGAAGTGCACGAAACTGTAACGTTAGAGGTTCATAAAAAATAAAGCGCTATTAAAAACGAAAAGGCTACTTACATTCTTGGTACTTGCATAAAAAAGAAAAACTGTCACCGTCGTGTCTTATTGGCCTGAAGACCTACAGGTTATTTGCCAAAAACACAAGATCCACATTTGAAGGAGCCAGCGCCGATCTCTTTTTATTTACTATAGCCTATTCCCAGCGGAGGAAAAGACGCGTTCAGAGCGCACTGAAGATCCGGGGATGGAAAGATATTTCTTCGCAATCTGGCGACGTGAGGGTATCTCCCAGAGCCCAAAGTTTTTTTTTTATAAAGTGATGTAAATGTCATCGTTTTTATTGGCTTGCCATGGAATTTACTGTGTGGGCGGATTTTTTTACTCTAAGCAGACACCGAGTATCTTTGCCTCTGACATTCCAAAGCGCAAGTGCACGTTTTTTCACATTCCAATATTAACTTTCACCTTCGAATTCCTTTTCTAACTAAAACTATTCGAATATATATTCGAATTTCGAATATTCCTTGCCAGCCCTAATGCGCAGTACACGAATCCAAACCAATAACCGTGCACAAGGCGGCACCAAGCGGATTGTAACCGGCTCAAGCCAGGGGTTGCAATCGGATTCGCGAAACCAATCCCTATACGATCCTTAGCCTGGGCACATGAAGTCGATACGATCCCAAACCATTTCCAATCGGGTTCAACTCCTCCATGTGCACGCAGTGAGTGTGTGTGTGTGTGTGTATATGTGGGTGGGTGTGTGTGTGAGAGACAGAGAAAGTGTGTGTGTGTGTGAGAGAGAGAGAAAGTATGTGTGGGTGGGTGTGGGAGAGAAAGAGAAGGTGTGTGTGTGTGTGTGTGAGAGAGAGAAAGTATGTGTGTGTGTGTATGTGTGGGTGGGTGTGTGTGTGTGAGAGAGAGAAAAAGAGAGTGTGTGTGTGCGTGTGGATGTGTGTGTGAGAGAGAGAAAGTGTGCGTGTGTGTATGTATGTATGTATGTGTGGGTGGGTGTGTGTGTGTGAGAGAGGGAGAAAGAGTGTGTGTGTGTGTATAAGTGCTCACATGCTGACTAAGGGCCTGTGCGTGTATGCGTCAAGGCCACATGAGCCTTATCGCCATGGTGACCAGCCTTATCTCCCTCTACCTGGCTGCTTGGCCCTCGAGTAACCCAGACTGCCCTGAGCCGGCAGGGGCAGCCAGCTGGGCGTCTGTGGAGATAGTACGCTAGCACGCAGAGCACTGGGCGTCTGTGGAGATAGCACGCTAGCATGCAGAGCACTGGGTGTCTGTGGAGATAGCACGCTAGCATGCAGAGCAATGGGCGTCTGTGGAGATAATAAGCAGAGCACTGGGCGTCTGTGGAGATAGCACGCTAGCATACAGAGCACTGGCCGTCTGTGGAGATAGCACGCTAGCACGCAGAGCACTGGGCGTCTGTGGAGATAATAAGCAGAGCACTGGGTGTCTGTGGAGATAATAAGCAGAGCACTGGGCGTCTGTGGAGATAGCACGCTAGCATGCAGAGCACTGGGCGTCTGTGGAGATAGCACGCAGAGCACTGGGCATCTGTGGAGATAATAAGCAGAGCACTGGGCGTCTGTGGAGATAGCACGCAGAGCACTGGGCATCTGTGGAGATAATAAGCAGAGCACTGGGCGTCTGTGGAGATAGCATGCAGAGCACTGGGCGTCTGTGGAGATAATAAGCAGAGCACTGGGCGTCTGTGGACACAGCTGGAGAATCTGCAGATCAGCCAGCCCTGAGCCCTGTGCTGCCCTAGGCTCTAAACCCTGCAGGACTTTTAGTCCTGACCCCTAAAGTGCCCTAGGCTAAACTAGCAGGACTTTTAGTCCTGACCCCTAATGTGCCCTAGGCTAAACTAGCAGGACTTTTAGGGGCCCTTAATATGTCTCATCTGAAGGCAAAAGTGCATCCAGTAACCTCAGCGAAGGTGGAAATGTTTGAGACCAACATGTTTTCTTTGAACTGTTACAACTTGCAACAAACAGACACAAACTATAGTCTGTGTTTGTGAATGTGAAAGCCGCTCCAGTTTTGTTGTTCACGTGACATGGCACTTTGGTTCCACTGGGGGTGCTACAGTGACATGGCACTTTGCTTCCACTGGGGGTGCTACAGTGACATGGCACTTTGCTTCCACTGGGGGTGCTACAGTGACATGGCACTTTGCTTCCACTGGGGGTGCTACAGTGTGCTCCAGAGGTCCAGACACACAGAGGCATGAACATGCATCAGTGGATAAATGCTGTCTATTCCGTTGTTCTGTGGACTTTGTTAGCTTAAAAATATGTGTGTGTGTATGCATGTGTGTGTGTGTGTGCATGTGTGTGTGTTCGGTGTGTGTGTGTGTGTGTGTGTGTGTGTGTATGCATGTGTGTGTGTGTTTGGTGTGTGTGTGTGTGTGTGTGTGTGTGTGTGTGTGTGTATGCATGTGTGTGTGTTCGGTCTGTGTGTGTGTGTGTGCATGTGTGTGTGTTCGGTGTGTGTGCTCAGGGCTGCTGTGGCAGCTGCGTCCTAGTGACACAGAGGTAGAGCTGTTGGCCCACACGCGTAACGTGATCAGCCGAGACCTGCAGCAGGAGACGGGCCTGGAGACCGGCTGGATCCAGAACGGAGGACTCTTCATCGCCTCCAACAAACAGCGTCTGGACGAGTACAAACGCCTGATGTCGGTACGACACACACACACACACACACACACATATGAACGGAGGACTCTTTGTCGCCTCCAACAAACAGCGTCTGGACGAGTACAAACGCCTTATGTCGGTACGACACACACACACACACACACACACACACACACACACATATGAACGGAGGACTCTTAATCGCCTCCAACAAACAGCGTCTGGACGAGTACAAACGCCTTATGTCGGTACGACACACACACACACACACACACACACATGAACGGAGGACTCTTCATCACCTCCAACAAACAGCACCTGGACGAGTACAAACGCCTTATGTCGGTACAACACACACACACACACACACGCATGCGTACACACAGATGGTTTACACTTATGTACACATGCAAACACATGGATGAGCACAAATACACACACACACACACACACACACACACACGGCCACACTGACAAATGCAGTTGTTCTAAACAGACTGTGTTTGGCCTTGTACAACTCACTGCAACATCTTTTGTAATATTGCATAATAAGAGTCTGACTTTTAAACTTTGACCCGTACAAACAGGACAGACTAGTTTAAACATGTGTTACTCAACAGACCATCCAGTCTAACCCAGAATACCTCACAGCCACTGTCTCTGTGGCTTTCACAGTGGGAGGGAGAGGGAGATAAAATATCTAATCACACTAAGTGTGATTATGATATTTTACTGATACACTGAGTTAAAATAAGAGAGGACAAAAATGACATGTTCAAAATTATTAGCCCCCTGGCCATTAAGAGACAGTAGTTTACCCTTTCTGAGCCACAACTGACAACAACCTCTTAGAGTAGTTCTTTACTAGGTTGGCACAGGTCTCCTGATGGATTTTGGCCTATTCTTCCATTGCAGATGCAGCAGGTCCAAATTGCATGGTTTCCGAGCATGGACATTCACTTTGAGCACACGGCATAGATTCTCAATAGGATTGAGGTCTTGGTTCTGTGCTGGACACTCAAGTACCTTAGTTTTGGTGTCCTTGAGGAACTGTTGGACTGATTTTGATGTATGCTTTGGGTCATTAACTTAAGAGGTTGTTGTCGGTTGTGACCCAGACTGAATTCTTGACAGCCTTCATTGTTCAGGCTAACCGTGTGAAGGCTAATCTATGTAGCGTGTAGGAGACACTGAGCTGTGAGAGTGAAGGCTAATCGTGCACAGGCTAATCGTGCACAGGCTAATAGTGTGAAGGCTAATAGTCTGAAGGCTAATAGTGTGACGGCTAATCATGTACAGGCTAATCATGTACAGGCTAATAGTGTGCAGGCCAGGGGCGATTGCTTTGAGACCACAAGGGAACTTCCTCTAACATTTCACACAATAAATGGTCAAATATGCAATGTTGAATTTACATTAAATTGGGATTGTTTAAAACTAGAAGCATCCTAGATATGTGTTTAACTTCATAGCTAAGTCTTTATAACTGTTTATTATTGTCGGTTCCGGCGCGATTTTCCGATGATTCTGAATGCACAGCACAGTGGGACGCCCCATTGACGCTGAACGTCTGATGCACTTTTTTCAATGCAGTGAAGCCATGTGTTCATTGGATACATGCTAAAAAAATCGTCATTTCCTCGGACGCTCTACGTCTCAGGGGGTGAATGGAGAGTGGGATGGCCGGGGGCGGGCCAAGATGCTAGGCTTCCACATTGCAATTGGTGGAACTGTCTAAAAGACTTACACCCCTTTTGATTGGCAGACAAACAAACATCGGCATCGGAGTACAGTAGAATTCAGTCCCTAGCGGATTTCTCAAAGACAAGTGGTGCGAGAACGTGTTGTCCATCCAGAGTGCTTGTTATTTACACATTGCACATATTATATTCTAAATAAAACATACCAGTCACCACAAAGTTATTGAGTTTTTTGTCTAAGTTTCGTTAGTTTGTTCACATTCATATATTAGACTTAGACTTAGACTTCTTTATTGTCCATTAAACTTGCATAAAATGGAACTTTGTCTTTAGTAGTGGCATAAGAGACATACAGAGACAAACACACATCACAGTCAACACAATAACCCTAACCCAACACAATACTAAATAAATAAAGTGAAATAAAATAAGTACAACCTATATGAAACAGTTACTCTGCCCATTTTGCTCAGTTAAAGATTAAAAAGTTAAAACCTAGTTAAAAAGAAGCTATATAGTTCAAATTAGTCAAGTTGTTAAGGGAAACTAGCCCGCTAGTTAGTGTGCTAGCCCATCACAATGGCTACCGCTAATATTGTTGACAATTTTGGCAAACCCATTCGATAGTCTGTATGAGGAGAGACTAGAAATTAAACAGCAGGACAGACCAACATCCAAGATTGATTTGGTCCACAAAAACTGGTGAAAGTCACTGTGTTTTTTTCAGCTCTCCTGGTATGATTAGATGAACTGGCTAATTGAAAGTGCTGTGACAAACAGAATGTACTGTTGGCCATGCCTCTTGATAAAACTGTGCCAGGGATGTGTAGTTTTAGTCAAATGTAGTGGATGGGTGGATGGATGGATGGATGGATAGAGAGATAGATAGAGAGTGAGTGAGTGAGTGAGTGAGTGAGTTAAGGTGTGTTACTCCTGAAAATCATTTTCATGTGCGTGTTACTGTACATGGCTGTGGTTGTCTCAATTAACATTTCCTTTTATTAATAATGGCCAGGCTTCAATAGGATAAAAAAAATATTTAAAATATAATGTACACTTTAAATGTGCTTCCCCTATTTCAAAGACCAGCAGCCACCACTGGTGCAGGCTAATAGTGTACAGGCTAATTATGTGAACGCTAATAGTGTACAGGCTAATAGTGTACAGGCTAATAGTGTGAAGACTAATGGTGTGAAAGCTAATAGTGTGCAGGCTAATTATGTGAACGCTAATAGTGTGCAGGCTAATAGTGTGAAGACTAATAGTGTGCAGGCTAATAGTGTGAAAGCTAATAGTGTGCAGGCTAATAGCGTACAGGATAATAGTGTGCAGGCTAATAGCGTACAGGATAATAGTTTGCCGGCTAATAGTATACAGGCTAATAGTTTACAGGCTAATAGCATACAGAATAATAGTGTTCAGGCTAATCCATGTAGACACTGAGCTCTCCCTCCATATGTTGCAGAGATAACAATGGTGTATTTTGATATGTTGGTTAGATGAAAACGTAGTCTATCAAACTCAGAATTGTAGAAGAGCTTGTTTTGGCCTTTTCGATGATAAAGCGTTTAACTGCTTGCTATATGGCGCAAAACTATTTCCTCAGACAATGAATTAACTCCTGTTCTAAGACTAAAAAACATTAGACATAAATGGACTACTACTGCTGGAAATTCACTCACAGACACCCACACAGAACACTGCTGTTTGGACCACAGCCAGCAACAAACTCAACACCTCACACTCACCACCTCAGGCGCATGACCTCACCAACTCAGACGCATGACCTCACCACCTCAGACGCATGACCTCACCACCTCAGACGCATGACCTTACCACCTCAGACGCATGACCTTACCACCTCAGAAGCATGACATCACCACCTCAGACGCATGACCTCATCACCTCAGACTCAAGGGAGGGAAATCCTCTATCTGATGGAAAAAAATTGTTACAAAAATATATTTAAACAATAAAAGCACTGGTTTATCTTTATTTGTAATCACCTATTTTAGTGAGTTCTAGTTGACTCCATGTATATGCATATTAAGTGTTCAAGAGTTAAGAGTTTCATTGATTTGAAACTTTATATCCAAAACATTTACCCAACATTATGTTTCTACCAAAGACACCTAACAGATGAAACTAATGACTGATGGATTGAAAGTAATGGAATAGATATTGGTAATTCATGCTTTGTTTACACTGCTGTCGTGCGTGTGCGTGTGTGTGCGTGCGTTTGTGTGTGTGCGTGTGTGTGTGTGTAGTTGGGGAAGGTGTATGGCATCGAGTCGTATGTGCTGTCTCCAGGGGAGACCAAAGATCTGTACCCGCTGATGAACGTGGACGACCTGTACGGGACGCTGTACGTGCCCACAGACGGCACCATGGACCCCGCTGGCACCTGCACCACCCTCGCCCGCGCCGCCAGCGCTCGTGGGGCTACGGTGAGTAAATTACCCAGCATGCATGCAGTGTGTTTGTGGTAGT
>CM050209.1:34985000-34987500 GCA_027475355.1 Coilia nasus | reverse complement strand
AGTAGAGTAGAGGCTTTATATGTGTGTTACAGTAGAGGCTTCATATGTGTGTTACAGTAGAGTAGAGGCTTTATATGTGTGTTACAGTAGAGTAGAGGCTTTATATGCGTGTTACAGTAGAGGCTTCATATGTGTGTTACAGTAGAGGCTTTATATGTGTGTTACAGTAGAGCAGAGGCTTCATATGTGTGTTACAGTAGAGGCTTCATATGTGTGTTACAGTAGAGGCTTTATATGTGTGTTACAGTAGAGTAGAGGCTTCATATGTGTGTTACAGTAGAGGCTTTATATGTGTGTTACAGTAGAGTAGAGGCTTCATATGTGTGTTACAGTAGAGTAGAGGCTTCATATGTGTGTTACAGTAGAGGCTTCATATGTGTGTTACAGTAGAGGCGTTATATGTGTGTTACAGTAGAGGCCTGTCATGAGGCTTTGGTGTCTTTGGTCTTGGCCATGCCATCATCTCATTGGTCGTCTGTGCCATGCCATCATCTCATTGGTCGTCTGTGCCATGTCATTATCTCATTGGTCGTCTGTGCTTCATCTCCCAGAATCCTTCACTGCCGACCATAAGCCCCTGATGGGGGAGGCTCCCGAAGTCCGAGGGTTCTTCCTGGGGTGCGGCTTCAACAGCGCAGGTGGGCACACACACACACACACACACACACACACACACACACACACACACACACACACACACACACACACACACACACACACTTATTGAATGCCCAGTGTTGCCCTCTTCATGGAGACTATCCACGCACGTGTGTGTGTCAGGGAGACAAAGAGTGAGTGAGTGTGGTTGGCAGAGAGCTGGTGTGTATGTGTGTGTGTGTCTGTGTGTGTGTGTGTGTGTCAAAGTGACAGAGAGCTGAAGTGTGTGTGGGTGTGTGTGTGTGTGTGTGTCAGAGAGACAGAGAGCTGCATGTGTTTGAGTGGGAGAAAGACTGTGTTAACTTGCCAATATTCTACATTTCTGTGTGAAAGAGAAAGACACACACTGACTGACTTGTGGTATGTACGTGTGTGTGTGTGTGTGTGTGAGTGTGTGTGTGTGTGTGAGTGGGTGTATATGTGTGTAAGAGCAGACCATAATGTGCGTCTGTATGTGTGCAGCGTAGGTGTGCTTGCAGGTGTATGTTGTATTTACGTGTAATCAGTGTGTGTGTGTGTGTGTGTGTGTGTGTGTGTGTGTGTGTGTGTGTGTGTGTGTGAGTGGGTGTATATGTGTGTGCGTCTGTATGTATGCAGCGTAGGTGTATGAGGGGCCGTTCAAGACATTATTCATTCTGGCCTTCACACATACATATATTCTCACTCTCACATGCATACATTCTCCTCGCACATACATACATTCTCCTCTCACATGCATACATTCTCCTCGCACATACATACATTCTCCTCTCACATACATACATTCTCCTCTCACATACATACATTCTCCTCTCACATACATTCTCCTCTCACATGCATACATTCTCCTCTCACATGCATACATTCTCCTCGCACATGCATACATTCTCCTCTCACATACATACATTCTCCTCGCACATGCATACATTCTCCTCAAATACGATTCATTCCAACTATATATGTGACCGGCTACAGCACAGATTCTGAAAGTGTAATTTCTAAGCTTTCCGATGATGTCTTGCACATGAAATCTGATAATATTTGAAGAATTGGTGGTCATTTGAAAGCATGCACACCTTAAAACACAAAACTGAGAAAACTCCTCTTAAAGTTTGCCTTACTCTCGCCGAATAGTGGCCATTAGCATGACATTAAGATAAGCCCTCCCCCCCACAGACTGTCACTGACGTGTGGTATTATGACTGAGATGCTAATGATTTAGCAACTAGCGCTGTAGTAGCTACCAGCTGTATTGCAGTATCAAAGCTGCAGTTTTTACAACAGTATTACTGTTGTATACTGCAGTAAAGATTTAGTCATTACCACCAGTCAATTCGGGCATTATTCAAATTAATCGCCCATCGCAAATCGAAACTGATGCCAACAAACTCCTAGTCTGTCTGTACAGCAAGCTAGCAAGCTAACGGACTAGCTCATTTAAGTCAATAGTATTAACTATGACAACACCAATGTGCTAAACGCTAACGTCACTCACCTTGAATTTAACACATTGCTGTAACCTTATACCTTTATATTAATTTGTCCATTTGAGCTAACATCAGTAACAGTATCTAGGTGGGTGTTGGTGAGTAAAGTGACAGCTTTCAATTTAAACCATTACGTTAGCGTAGTTCGCTAGCGTTAGCGCGCTAACAACAACATAGTTAGTGTTACTGCCTGACCTGAAGTAAAGCTACATTTCTCAAAATCCAAACAGTAACAACTTAGACTATTAGACTTGAAATAATCACAAACAGTTGCGGAGTATGACACATGGTTCCAAAAATCATCAACAACTCCAGAAAGACGTAAGGACCAATTTATTAGTTAAACTCCACACGCGTCCCATTCGAATTTCAAAGGG
>CM050209.1:34972500-34975000 GCA_027475355.1 Coilia nasus | reverse complement strand
GGTGTAACATCGCAGATATCTGTCTTTTTGTAGATATCTGTCAAATGGTGTAACATCGCAGATATCTGTCTTTTTGTAGATATCTGTCAAATGGTGTAACATCGCAGATATCTGTCTTTTTGTAGATATCTGTCAAATGGTGTAACATCGCAGATATCTGTCTTTTTTACTGTACTAATGTCTGTGATTTGTGTTTCTGCTGCCAGCGCCCTGCTGTTGATGCAGAGTGTTGTTATGGAGATGTGACAGACTGTTGTTGTCACAGAGAAGTGACAGGTCTCCGTCACCCCCTGGTTGACTCTGATTGGCTCTTTGGATGCTGGGACCCCTTGTGTGTGTGACAGAGACGCTTGTTGACAGAGGCTGACATTGATGGATCCTTGCCTTCCAGACGGCAGCGTTTGATAGACGTCTGAGGGGTGTCAGTGTGTGTTTGATTGATTGACAGGCCGTGTGATTGACTGACGGCTTGATTGGCGTCTCCCTCAGGTATGATGTTGGGCGGGGGTGTCTGATTGACAGGCAGCGTGATTGGCTGACGGCTTGATTGGCGTCTCCCTCAGGTATGATGTTGGGCGGGGGTGTCTGATTGACAGGCAGCGTTATTGGCTGACGGCTTGATTGGCGTCTCCCTCAGGTATGATGTTGGGCGGAGGGTGTGGCCGAGAGCTGGCTCACTGGATCATCCACGGACGCCCGGAGAGAGACATGTACGGCTACGACATCAGGTGACTGGCCCCCACATTCTTCCGTCTTTGTATTGTGTGTGAGTGTGTGTGTGGGAGAGAGAGAGTTTGTGTGAGGTGTGTGTGTGTGTCTACAGGGATGTGTATACAGTGGTCCCTCGCTATAACGCGGCTTTACCTTTCGAGCCTTGCTGTTTCGCGGATTTTTTGTAGTGCATGCTTTTTTTTGCAGCCCATTGTGTTCTGCACCCTGATTGGCTAAGGGACTGTAGAACATTGTCAATCAAACTCCTCCGTGCCGCGTCTCCTCGTACAGTACAGAATGCTTTCCGCTTGTAAAAATTTACATAAATCTTCGAGCGCTAGCCGTGTGACTCTGAAGTGCTGTATGTTTGCAAGTTTGACCTTGAAAGAAGAAGAGAGAAATGTGGAGAAAATGTCAATGCCTGTCTGACAAAAGTTTATAAAGTTTGTAGTGAGGGGTTTTACAGCCTTAAAACATCTATAATAATTCTAAAAGATAAAGCGAATTTCGCCTATTGCGGGTTATTTTTTGAACGTAACTCCCGCTATAAAGAAGGGACCGCTGTATAATAAGGAAATATTGAGATGGACAGATGAAGAGAGGAGAAAAGAAAGGATAAAAGGAATGAGTATACTGGCCGATCTCTAAAGGTCTCAGACACAGTGTAAGTCAGTGACCTGTGTCATTCTGTTAATGACAGAAACTATTGCAGTCAAATTGTTGTTTAATTCAAAGGACACAACCAGCCTAAGCATTCCTGGAAGTGTCTGTAATTAGTGTTTGTGGGTGTGTGTATATGTGTGTGTGTGTGTATTTATAGGTTTGTATGTGTGTGTGTGTGTGTGTACTGTAACTAACTCTTTCCCCCTCAGGAGGTTCCATCACTCTCTGACCAACAACAACCGCGTGGATCCGTGAGCGCAGCCACGAGTCGTACGCCAAGAACTACTCCGTAGTCTTCCCCTTTGACGAACCACTCGCCAGCCGCAACATGAGGACCGACCCCTTCCACCAGGGTAAAACACCTCCATTAAACACCTCCACCAGCGTCCCAATCAATAGCCCTTTCCACCAGGTAAACACCCCCATTAAACACCCTTCCACCAGGTAAACACCCCCATTAAAAACCCTTCCACCAGGTAAACACCCCCATTAAACACACCCTACTACCAGGTAAACACCCCCATTAAACACCCACCAGCGTCCCAATCAATACCCCTTCCACCAGGTAAACACCCCCATTAAACACCCACCAGCGTCCCAATCAATACCCCCTTCCACGAGGTAAACACCCCCCATTAAACACCCCACCAGCGTCCCAATCAATAGCCCTTCCACCGGGTAAACACCCCCATTAAACACCCACCAGCGTCCCAATCAATACCCCTTCCATCAGGTAAACACCCCCATTAAACACCCACCCAGCGTCCCAATCAATACCCCTTCCACCGGGTAAACACCCCCACTAAACACCCACCAGCGTCCCAATCAATAGCCCTTCCACCAGGTAAACACACCCCATTAAACACCCACCAGCGTCCCAATCAATAGCCCTTCCACCAGGTAAACACCCCCATTAAACACCCACCAGCGTCCCAATCAATACCCCTTCCACCAGGTAAACACCCCCCATTAAACACCCACCAGCGTCCCAATCAATAGCCCTTCCACTGGGTAAACACCCCCACTAAAGCACCCACCAGCGTCCCAATCAATAGCCCTTCCACCAGGTAAACACCCCCACTAAACACCCACCAGCGTCCCAATCAATACCCCTTCCACCAGGTAA
>CM050209.1:34967500-34970000 GCA_027475355.1 Coilia nasus | reverse complement strand
CCAGCAGGGGGAGTTAACACGCTGACAACACTCTAGAACGTAACAATACACACACACACTTACGCACGCACGCACACACACACACAGAAACACACACACAGTACAGACACACACACACACACTTACGCACACACGCAGACACACACACAGAAACAAGGTAAGAACATCAGCTGTGCTTTCGTTGGCTCAGTGAAGAGGAGGATTCTGGGTACTGGCTCCAACGTGGCGCTTAAAAAAGGGCAAATTCCTGCACACTAAACCATTAAAATAACAGCAACGCTCCTGAACCAGCCTCCTCCTCCCCTTCTGTAATCATATCGTGTGTGTGTGTGCGTGTGTGCGTGTGTTCATGTGTGCATGTGTGCATGTGCGTGCGTGCGTGTGTGCATGTGTGCGTGCGTGCGTGCGTGCGTGCGTGTGTGCGTGCGTGCGTGTGTGCGTGCGTGTGTGTGTGTGTGCCTCTCCACAGACCTCTTAGCGGCCCCACAGGCCTGTGAGCGACAGCAGGAGGAGAAGGGAGAGAGAGAGGGAGAGATAGATGGAGAGAGAGGGGGGGGGGAGAGAAAGAGAGAGGGAGAGAGATAGAGAGAGAGGGGGAGAGAGAGAGGGAGAGACAGATGGAGAGAGAGGGGGGGAGAGAAAGAGAGAGGGAGAGAGATAGAGAGAGATGGAGAGAGAGAGAGAGAAAGTGAGCGTATGAGAGAAAGAAAGCAAGAGCATGAGGGAGCGATGTACGTGTGTGTGTGTGTGTGTGTGTGTGTGTGTGTGTGTGTGTGCTCGTCTGTGTGCGTCTGTGTGTGTGTGTGTGTGTGTGTGTGTGCTCGTCTGTGTGCGTCTGTGTGTGTGTGTGTGTGTGTGTGTGTGTGCTCGTCTGTGTGTGTGTGTATGTGTTTGAGTATACGCACATCTATAAATGGCCTTGCCATAATTGCAGTCAATAATGTTTTTGTTTTTAAATTTCATTTTTCTTTTTTACTAACACACCTCTTCATAAACATCATATTCCACCTCTTCATAAACATCATATTTCACCTCTTCATAAACATCATATTCCACCTCTTCATAAACATATTACACCTCTTCATAAACATCATATTTCACCTCTTCATAAACACATTACAGCTCTTCATAAACACATTACAGCTCTTCATAAACATCATATTCCACCTCTTCATAAACATCATATTCCACCTCTTCATAAACATATTACAGCTCTTCATAAACATATTACACCTCTTCATAAACATCATATTCCACCTCTTCATAAACATATTACACCTCTTCATAAACATCATATTCCACCTCTTCATAAACATCATATTCCACCTCTTCATAAACATATTCCACCTCTTCATAAACATCATATTTCACCTCTTCATAAACATATTACACCTCTTCATAAACATATTACACCTCTTCATAAACATCATATTCCACCTCTTCATAAACACATTACAGCTCTTCATAAACATCATATTCCACCTCTCATAAACATCATATTCCACCTTTTCATAAACACATTACACCTCTTCATAAACATATTATTACACCTCCTCATATTACAGCTCTTCATAAACACATTACAGCTCTTCATAGACATCATTTTACAGCTCTTCATGAACATCATATTACAATTTTCACTGGCAGACTACTGTAACGTTGTCACGGCCATAAGTGAGTCCTCAGTGGTAGTGTGTGTATCAACCCTGCAGTGTTAACTAGAATGAAGAGAGGGAGAGAGAGGGAGAGGGGGGGCAGACGGGATGGCGTGTGTGTGAGAGAGAGAGAGAGGGAGAGAGAGAGTAGACAGAGAGCAGACGGGATGGAGAGAGAGAGGGGGGTGAGAGTGTAGACAGAGAGCAGAGGATGGTGTGAGAGAGGGAGAGAGAGAAAGAGAGAGGGAGAGAGAGGATGGCGTGAGAGAGGGAGAGAGAGAGGATGGCGTGAGAGAGGGAGAGAGAGAAAGAGAGGGACAGAGAGCAGAGGATGGTGTGAGAGATCCTAATCGCCATGGCGACTCATTATCATACCTCACTGTGGCTCCCCGCTGCTTGCTCACTGCATTCCACGGCGCCAATGTGACACACACACACACACACACGTGCACACACACACACACACACACACACACACACACACACACACAAACACACACACACTCCTAAGGGCTATTTATAGACCAAGGGCTAGACACAGGCTCCAGAACACACTGGGCAAAGGGTTTTCCCATGCCTAACGACAACCGTGTGTGTGTGTGTGTGTGTGTGTGTGTGTGTGTAAAGGCTCTGTGTGTGTGTGCACACGGATGTGCACATACACGTACTCACACACACACACTAACACACACACACACACACACACACACACACACACACACACACACACACACACACACACACACGTACACACACAATTCCCTCATGGGGAAGTCCTCATCTTCCATCTTTAGCCACATTTTTCATTTTTCTGCAAGGAATTATTTTTGTCTCTCTCTGTGTCC
>CM050209.1:34955000-34962500 GCA_027475355.1 Coilia nasus | reverse complement strand
CTATCTCTCTCTCTCTCTCACTCTTTCTCTCTGGCTCTTTCTCTCACTCTCTTTCTCTCTCTCTCTCTCTCTCTCTCTCTTTCTCCCCCCCCCCTCTCTCTCCCTCTCTCTCTCTCTCTCACTCTTTCTCTCACTCTCTTTCTCTCTTTCTCTCTCCCCTCTCTCTCTCTCTCCCTCTCTCACAGGGTTGGCCAGGGGCTTGTACTCAGCAGCACAGAGGTTGTTGGTGTCAGGTCCTCAGGTACACGTAAGGTGGCACTGCTGCTGTTATGGGAGCAGAACAGGACGGATGTTCTGGAAGGCTGTGGAACATTCTAGAAGGGTGTTCTGGAGGCTCTAGGTGGAGAATGCTCTGCAGTGTCTGAAACAGCACTGGTACTTTTCTGTGTTTTGGTTCCATAGATCTCAGTCTCCACACTGATTAAATTGATGTTCCTAATAATGTTGCAGTGAATGACACCATCTGATAATGTGGGTGTGTGTGAGAGAGAGATTGTGTTTCAGGTGGTTAGTTTTATGAGTTGATCTTTCATAGCATGGCCATCTGTGTCTGATAAGGAAAGGTATTTTTCTGTGTGTGTGTGTGTGTGTGTGTGTGTTCAGCCAGGGTTGCGCGCACACACACACACACTACAATTTAGGAATGCAGTGTTGTGCTGTGCAGTGTTGTGCAGGCTTATTTTATGTAGATGAACACACACACACACACACACACACACACACGTGTGTATGCACACACTGACTAGGATATGTTTATGCACCCGCAGAATGACTCATTTTCATGAATTGTTATGTAGGCTGATATAGCGCACACACACACACACACACACACACACACACACACACACCACCCCCACACACAAACACACACACACACACGTGTGTATGCACACACTGACTAGGGCATGTTTATGCACCGCAGGAATGACTCATTTTCATGACTTGTTATGTAGGCTAATATAGCGCACACACACACACACACACACACATGCACACACACACACACACATACACACACACACACAAATGCAGAAAGTGTTGTTCTTGTTACATGCGCTGTGCCTGTAGCTGCGTATCCCCTTTGCCTGCCTAATTAATTTGATGGCCAGCTGATGTCGCCTCCATAACACCACGAGGCCACTCAGACTCACACTCCCCCGCCGCCGCCTGCCAGCGTTTGTGTGGAGCTCTTCACAGATGCTCACGAGCACAGGCAGACGGTGTTAGTGGAAAGGTTTTGGTGATCGTTAATGCTGGCGTGGTTAAACCAAACAACGAAAGCATCTCTGGCATTGCTCTAATACGGCCCTGAGCTTCACCTTCATCTTCACCTTTACCTTCCCCTGAACCACATCTGTGTGTGTGTGTGTGTGTGTGTGTGTGTGTGTTCACTGAGGCTACCTGTTTCTATTCTAAAGTCCTGGTACTGACCCGGTTTAGAACTATATCTGGGCCAAACTGGGTCCTGTCTGACAAACTATGTTACAATGACTACCTCCATTCATCTCCTCCCCTCCCTGAGAACCGCGGCCTTAGCCAATCACTACCCTATTTGGCATGATGGGCATGTGTGTTGTCCTATGGTGATGCAGGAGGGTCATTAAAGATGAAGCGGGACATATGTTTCCCATCTGCGTCTGGCTTAGCCAATCAGGGCCCTGTTTGGCATGAGTGGCGTGTGTGTTGTCCTATGGTGATGCAGGAGGGTCATTAAAGATGAAGCGGGACATATGTTTCCCATCTGCGTCTGGCCCCCACCCAGAGCAGCATGGAGGCAGAGCGAGTGCACAGGCGGGCCTTTGTTTGGGCGGATGGTTTTCAGGAGGAATAACAGAGCTATACATAGTGATGTTAGAAACAGCACAGACCGAACGCTAAGAGAGAACTAATGTCTTACATGTTTTACATGTGGTTTACAGGAGTGGGGGATTGTTTGGAAAGGGCACGCACTTTGCACTCTCCCTTCTTCTCTCTTCGGCCTTCTGCCTCTTTTCCCTTGTCCTCCATCTGGTGTCCTGACCCACTCCATCCATCAGTGAGAGTTCTCAGATGGGGAGGAGGAGGAGGAGGAGGAGGAGAGAAGAGGAGGAGAGGAGCAGAGAGGAGGAAGAGTAGAAATGAAGAGGAGGAGGAGGAGGAAGAGAGAAGAGCAGGAGAGGAGCAAGAGAGGAGGAGGAAGAGAGAAGAGAAGGAGGAAGAGAGAAGAGGAGGAGAAGAGCAGAGAGGAGGAGGAGGAGGAAGAGAGAAGAGGAGAGAAGCAGAGAGGAGGAAGAGTAAGAAAGGAAGAGGAGGAGGAGGAGGAGGAGGAGGAGGAAGAGGAGGAGAGGAGCAGAGAGGAGGAGGAGGAGGAAGAGAGAAGAGGAGGAGAAGAGCAGAGAGGAGGAAGAGTAAAAAGGATGAGGAGGAGGAAGAGAGAAGAGGAGGAGGAGGAGGAGAGAGGAGGAAGAGGAAGAGGAGGAGGAGGAGGGGAGCAGAGAGGAGGAAGAGTAAAAAGGATGAGGAGGAGAGAGGAGGAAGAGGAAGAGAGAAGAGAGAAGAGGAGGAGGAGAGAGGAGGAAGAGGAAGAGGAGGAGGAGGAGAGGAGCAGAGAGGAGGAAGAGTAAGAAGGAGGAGGAGGAGGAAGACAGAGGAGGGGGAGGGGAGGCTGGTGGTGTTTTGTCCGAGGGCTGAACTGAGCGCAGAAGTGAGCTGTTCCATAATGCGCTCGACAGGTCAACCCCCCCATGTTTACACTGGCCCGCACTCAGGACCAGCACTAATGGCTCTAGCTACGCTAGCTGGGCTATGCTACAGCTAGGCTATGCTACAGCTAGGCTATGCTACAGCTAGCATGCTGAGGTGCTGAGTTGCAGTTTAGTGGTGTGTGTCTGAGTTGGGGTTTTTCCCATGTTTTTCTCCTGCTCTGGTATCCCAGAATCCCCTATGCTCCAGATGTGAGATGTGTCACAGCCTGTCTGGACCTGATTGGAGACAGTCAGTGACTCCTGTGACTCCTCATTAGCTTTTTCTTAAATGCAAGCTACATTCTTCCACTGTCCCATAATCCTTGTGCTCCAGATATGAGATGTGTGCCAGTGTGTCCTGTGTGGGAAGATGATACAGCCCCTCTAATGAGTCACACACACAGGCCTTGTGGGATTTTTATTTGGGTTTGTACTTACACACACACACACTTGCACACACACAATTAGGGCTGGGTATCGATTCAAATTTCAAGAATCGATTCGATTCCGATTATTAAGATTAAAAATCGATTATCCCGATTCGATTCAATCCGATCCGATCTCGATTCAGTTTGTGTTATTAAAAACATTTTTTTAAACTTAACCTGTAACTGTGTAGGAACATATTAAAACTAGTATTAGATTGACATTCAATAGCAAGTAGCAAGTTCAATAGCAAGTTTGTAGTTTTCAGTAAGTCCAAGGCTGATGAGTAAGAATTGCAGGTCATACTATACATGCCCTGATTGATTCTAGATGGTTTTGGAAAGTAAAATCCAAAATTTGAAGTAGATAAATAATATTACATAGGTGCAACACAACCATTTGCATAGTGTACAAATAGGCGTCTCCAAGCTCTCCAAAAAAGAAATGCACCATGCAAAAGGGGGTGATTGTATTATTTTTTGTTTGTTTGTTTTGGCATTGTACAAAATATTTTACTGCATTTCAGACTAAAATTCACAAGAACTTCAGTACCTATATAACACCTAGATACTCTTAGCCACCGATTGAAAATTTTGTGTTTTGGAGTGATTGTGAGGTTATAAGTGAAAGCAGTCCATACCAGAGCCACGTTTGCCAGCTCAGTTAAGTTTGTACTCTACGTGATCATTAGTCAGTGTACTATTCGTTGAAAGAGGTGTCAATCACTTCAGGCGAGTCTGAAGCATACAACAAGAAGAGAGCTGGAACAGATACAACTGTGAACCACGGTGCACACGTGAAAACAGTGTCAGTTGTGGAAATTAGTTGTCGGATTGCAAATAAACACTGTTTGAATTGTGTAGAGGACATCTTCACGTTTCTATCCATATATAACATTACGTGTAAATTTGCATTTGATGGTCAGGACGAGTTACAGAAGACCGCGATGATTTTATATGGGGAAAATACTACTATTTTTCACGATGACATTACTAAGGATATAAATAATTGTTTTACCATTCCCTTGCAATAAAGACCAGTTTCCAGATGACTGAAAGGTAAATAATGGTATTATGACTTTATTTGAGCTTACCGAATATGTTAAACATATAAAGAGCAATGTTTTAGAAGGATGCCACTTCCTGTGTTAGTGAATGGGAATTGCTATGCTAAGCTAATGTGGCTATTTCTCACTAACGTTTTTACAACGGACACCAATTTTCTTTTAGCACACAGCTCTGACATGACATAAGATAGATATAAGGGTATTTTGATTGTATTTCGAAAATGGAACACGCCTCGGTTATTTTCATAGAACGTGCAGAGTTGGCTGGTAGTTGTAGTTTCCTTTAGCTTCATCTGCTGCGGCCCGGACGGCTTGGACGTGAGCTCTGGGTGGTGCCGCAACAAGTGGTTCCTCAGGTTGGTTGTATTCCCACAGTACTTTACGTCCAACTTGCCAACGTGAAGTCAATGACGCGGTTAAAGAGGCGGTGATTAAAGGTGATTAAAGTTCACCGGGGAAAATGGAGGCTACTAAATATACACATTATTTATATTTTTAAAAATCGATTTTTGAACGCACGAATCGATAGTGGGGAAAAAATATGCGAATCGATTCAGAATCGGAAAATCGATTTTTTCAACACAGCTCTACACACAATGTCACACAACACGTCAATGATGAGTAGTTATCTGCTCAGCGGAGTGGCCAAGGGATGGCTGCTGACCCTGCAGTGTGTCTGGATCTGACTGGAGACAGCGTGGGGTCAGTGACTCCTGTGAAAGCCCCTTCTGTTGCCCCCCTGTGAAGGCCCCTTTGCCCCCTTCTGCCCCCCTGTGAAAGCCCCTTCTGTTGCCCCCCTGTGAAAGCCCCCTCTGCCCCCCTGTGAAAGCCCCCTCTGCCCCCCCTGTGAAGGCCCCCTCTGCCCCCCTGTGAAGGCCCCCTCTGCCCCCCCTGTGAAAGCCCCCTCTGCCCCCCTGTGAAGGCCCCCCTCTGCCCCCCTGTGAAGGCCCCCCTCTGCCCCCCTGTGAAGGCCCCCTCTGTTGTCCTTGCTTACCCTTGTTAACCTACCCTGCACAGGGTACGGTTCAGCTGTGTGGTCTGATGTCCTCCACTATCCCAGAATCCCCTGGGCTCCAGATATAAGATGCCTTCCATCGTTTCCTATGTGGGAGGCTGATCCAGCCCCTCTGATGACTCACACACACACACACACCTTGTGGCATTTTTGTTTGGGTTTGTGCTTACACACACACACATGCATGTGCACATACACACACACGTGCACACTTAGAAATGCACACACACACACACACACACTCACACGCACGCACACACACACACACACACACACACACAGATACACACAGATACAAGTACACCTACATGCACAAACAGACATGCACACTCACCCACACAGCCAGACACACAAACATAAACAGGCAGACACACACACACAGGCAGACACACACACAATCACACACACACATGCATGCATTCAACTACACAGACATCCAACCACACACACACACACATACACACACACACTGACCACAGTAGAGGCCACCTGGGGTCTGTTTTACTGGCATGAGGAGGAGTTAGGCAGTCAGCTCTGTGTGGTCAGGGCTTTGCTGCTGACCTTGCAACATGTTCCAACCTGAGTGGCCGCAGCCTGGGGGTCACTGAACCCTGATTGGCTGCTTACGGGATGTGGTGTAAGCATCAGAGACATTCCCATGTAAATATGTTTATCTGAGACCCTGTGTACACATGTCTGTTTCAGGGAGACCGCTGTGACCCTGTGGGTCTATATGTGACCCTGTCGGTCTATGTGACCCTGTAGATCTATATGTTACCCTGTAGATCTATGTGTGACGCAGTAGGTCTGTCTGTTATCCTGTAGGCCTATGTCTGATGCTGTAGGTGTATGTGTGACCCTGTAGGTCTATGTGTGACCCTGTAGGTCTATGTGTGACCCTGTGGGTCTATATGTTACCCTGTAGATCTATATGTGACCCTGTAGGTCTATGTGTGACCCTGTAGGTCTATGTGTGACCCTGTAGGTGTATATGTGACGCTGTAGGTGTATGTGTGACGCTGTAGGTCTATATGTGACCCTGTAGGTCTATATGTGACGCTGTAGGTCTATGTGTGACGCTGTAGGTGTATATGTGACGCTGTAGATCTATATGTGACCCTGTAGGTCTATGTGTGACCCTGTAGGTCTATGTGTGACACTGTAGGTCTATGTGTTGTCCTGTAGACCTATGTGTGATGCTGTAGGTCTGTGTTTGACGCTGTAGGTCTGTGTGTGATGCTGTAGGTCTGTCTGTTATCCTGTATGTGTATGTGTGACGCTGTAGGTCTTTGTGTGACCCTGTAGTTCTGTGTGTGACCCTGTAGGCCCGTCTGTGGGGATGTAAGCGGATATGTCAACCTTCACGTCAGCCCTGAAGCTAAAGCAAAGTGAAGTGTGTTTGGTCTTCACTAACGCACAGGAATGTAGGCCACACAGCCATATATACACCTACCCACTCACACACACACACACACACACACACACACACACACACACACACACACACAGAGGAATGTAGGCCACGCTGTTGGTCTCAGCCTAATCAGAGTCAGACGGTCTCCGGCCTCCCCATTACACACACACACACACACACACACACACGTGTGTACACACACGGCACACGCAACCATCTATACACCTACCCACTCACACACACACACACACACACACGCACAGACAAAGCACACACACACGCACACACAAAGCACACACACATACAAACACATGCATAACACACACCCTCAGTCCCAGCCAAAGCCCCCCTCAACCTCATGCTGAAGGAGTGCAGTGTTTCACTGATAGGCAGACCAGCAGAGAAGTATTGGATCTGGCAGCTGGGCCTGTGGTCAGAGGGCCAGTGGAGGTCTAGTGGGCCACCAGGTCCTGTGGTCAGAGGGCCAGTGGAGGTCTAGTGGGCCACCAGGTCCTGTGGTCAGAGGGCCAGTGGAGGTCTAGTGGGCCACCAGGTCCTGTGGTCAGAGGGCCAGTGGAGGTCTAGTGGGCCACCAGGTCCTGTGGTCAGAGGGCCAGTGGAGGTTTAGTGGGCCACCAGGTCCTGTGGTCAGGTCCAGGTCTAATGGAGGTCTAATGGGCCAGGAGGTTCACACTGCACTAAGACAACAGGGTTGCCATCACAGGAGTCCTTAGCCAAACACATAGACACACATTAGAGCTCAGACTCTAGGGTTGCCATTTGGGCTGGGAATTGATAAGATTTTATCAATATATATCCAATTCCTTACCAATTCTATTATAATTTTTTCTGAAGT
>CM050209.1:34942500-34947500 GCA_027475355.1 Coilia nasus | reverse complement strand
ATCATCGTTAACATGTCCACCACTGTTGATCATCAGCATCTTCATCATCATCATCATCATCATCGTTAACATGTCCACCACTGTTGATCATCAGCATCTTCATCATCATCATCATCATCTTTAACATGTCCACCACTGTTGATCATCAGCATCTTCATCATCATCATCATCATCATCGTTAACATGTCCACCACTGTTGATCATCAGCATCTTCATCATCATCATCATCATCATCATCTTTAACATGTCCACCACTGTTGATCATCAGCATCTTCATCATCATCATCATCATCATCATCATCATCGTTAACATGTCCACCACTGTTGATCATCAGCATCTTCATCATCATCATCATCTTTAACATGTCCACCACTCTGTGACCTTGTAATCTTCATAATCGTCATTACCATCTTCATCACCACCACCACCACCATCATCATCATCATCATCATCATCATCATCCTTTTCCATGTAATCATAGTCCATAGTCTCGTCATGCTTAGGGAGTAGTTCAGGTGGTGGCCTCTAGGGGGCATATGGGCGTATGGAGTGCATAATTAGGGAGAAGTTTAGGTGGTGGCTTTAAGGGGGGTAATTGTGTAGCATTGTGTAGCAGGTCTGTAGTGTAGCATTTTGTAGCAGGTCTGTAGCGTCTGTGACTCTCACTTAGCCAGCTGAGCATTGTCACTGTTGCTTCTAGAAGCATTCATCTCTCCGTCTCTCTCTTCATCTCTCTCTGTCTCTCCGTCTCTCTCTCTCTCTCTCTCTCTCTTACTTGGTCCCTCTATCCTATTATAGCCTCTCACATAGAGGAATTGGGTGCTGCATGCATGCCCAGATTACAGTGTTCCTCGTGGAATCTTCCGATTGGCCATTGACTGTTCCTGAATTGTGAAGTTTAATTCTAACACCAAGCCCTTTTCTGCGTTTGAAGAATAGAGATGCTCTTTTATTCACTGACATGTGGCTTATTGATTAGTTTGATGGCTCGTGCTGGCACCACTGCATGTAAACAGCCACGCTGACAAAACAGCTTTGGATTTAAAATGTTCACTTTGGCGTCACAGTGTCACATTTAGGCCAGTGTCGATCAACACAAAGCCCTTTCATTGGCTGGCTAGTCCTCAGCTGGCCATTCCAATTGGCCGACTGGTTCCTTAGCTCCCCATTCCTATTGTGACATCACCCCCTGGGTCGGAGGTGGTTCAGGGGCTGGGCTGGGGCCGGGGCTGAGAAGAGAGGAGAGGGGAGGAGAGGAGAGGAGAGGGGAGGAGAGGGGAGGAGAGGAGAGGAGAGGAGAGGAGAGGAGAGGAGAGGAGAGGTGAGGAGAGGAGAGGAGAGGAGAGGAGAGGGGGTCGGGACCAAACGGAGATGAGAGGGCTTAGCCAGAGTGGGGGTTTGGATGGGACCCGGGGCAGAGTGCACTCTGGGGCTCCACAGGGCCTGGGTGGAGTGTGTGGGGCTCCTCAGGGCCTGGGTGGAGTGTGTGGGGCTCCACAGGCCCTGGGTGGAGTGTGTGGGCCATGTCTGCTGGTCCCTGAGGCCAAGGTGGAGGCCCCATCCACAGCCAACTTCCTCCAGCTGCAGCTTGTCCTTAGATACACGGACAACAAAAATGTGTATGTGTGTGTGTGTATGTGTACAGTATATGCGTGTGTGTGTGTGTGTGTTTTCTGTGACAAGGAAAGAGAGAGAGAGAGAGAGAATGAGAAACATAAAGAAAGAAAATAAGTGAGAGAGAAATAGGCTGTGTGTATGTGTGTGTATCTATGTACTTGTGTATGTGTGTGTGTGTATGTGTGTATATGTCTGTGTGCGTGTGTGTGTGTATGTGTGTGACAGAAAAGAGAGAAAATGAGTGTGTGTGTGTGAGGATGGGAGAGCGTGGGGGAATGAGTCAACATCCCATAATTGTAGCCTTTTGTCCTCTCCCTGCCTTCTCCAGAGGCCACCACAGCCCCTGCGGTTACCAGGAGCCAGTGGGGAGACCCTGTTTAACAGTAGTAGGGTCATTCTGTGCCAAACCACTCAATTTTTTTCCGCCCCCCCTCCATTCAGACCATTTTTCAAGAATCTAGAGAGTTTTGAAAATTTCACCGTTTTTGCAGCGATTAGTGACCATGAAACAGAAAAGTGGCTACATTTTGCAAATCCATCACTCGATTTCCATAAATTTGGTATCATTACAAAGGGGAGACATTCCCCTTTCAAATAATATATAACACGATGACCTTTCAAAGTTATTGCATTTTCAAGGTCATTTGATGTGCGCTTGACCTTTGACCTAATTATTCAGACAATGAGTATCGATCAATTTTGACGAAATTCTATTATCTGTTAGGCAAAGAGGTATCAATTATGCATGCAAAGTTTCAGTTTGGAGAATCAAATGGTTTGGGAGATATTCAAGGAAGACTTTTTGATATACAGGGTGTTCCAGAAATAAATGCTGGCACATAGACAATGTCAAGTAGTAACATTTATATTTACATTTAAGCTACACAAATTTGCTGTAAACAGCGCTATGGAAGATATTCAAGGAAGTCTGTTTGATATACAGGGTGTTCCAGAAATAAATACAGGCAAAAATGCAAAAATGGTCAGACAACATCCAAACATCCAGCACTCAGCTAGCACAGACAGCATCCAAACATCCAGCACTCAGCTAGCACAGACAGCATCCAAACATCCAGCACACAGCCAGCACCAGCACTCAGCTAGCACAGACAGCATCCAAACATCCAGCACACAGCTAGCACAGACAGCATAGCTGTGACTGACTAACCTCCTCAGATCTGTCTTAAAAGGCCACTGACTGCAGCTGCAAAGCAGCCTTCAAAGGCCGCTGACTGCGAAAGCCTTAAAAGGCTAGTGACTAACCTACTCAAGCCTGTATTAAAAGGCTAGTGACTGACCTCCTCAAGCCTGTCTTAAAAGGCTAGTGACTGACCTCCTTAGACCTGTCTTAGAAGGGCCTCCTGTGTGCAGTGCTGTGAGAATGAGGCCAGTCTGGTCTGTCTGGAGAGGAATAGCCTGACTCAGTAAATGGACCAGCTCTGACAAACTTAACGAAGCGTTTAATGTCCAGAAATAGACCCCAGCTTTCTGCCCGAGCTCCAGTCTGACTCATACTCCTCGAGTCGTGGCTGTGTAAGCTTTAGTCTGGCCAGGGGAGACTTCTTTTAGCACAGTGGCGTAGACAGGATCGTACAGTACCATACAGTGGGTAGCACTTAGCCTTTTCAAAACACCCCTAAAGCTGTGTTGTAGAACTAGTGCTATATGCCCCTAAAGCTGTGTTGTAGAACTAGTGCTATATGCCCCTAAAGCTGTGCTCTAGAACTAGTGCTATGTTGCTATATGCCCCTAAAGCTGTGCTCTAGAACTAGTGCTATATGCCCCTAAAGCTGTGTTCTAGAACTAGTGCTATATGCCCCTAAAGCTGTGCTCTAGAACTAGTGCTATATGCCCCTAAAGCTGTGTTGTAGAACTAGTGCTATATGCCCCTAAAGCTGTGCTCTAGAACTAGTGCTATATGCCCCTAAAGCTGTGCTCTAGAACTAGTGATATGTTGCTATATGCCCCTAAAGCTGTGTTCTAAAACTAGCACCATACATGTCAGTTACATGTGTTATACAGAGCGAACACAGCTCGTTAAGAGGGTGGAATGCTGTAACCTGAGGGACAGAAAGGGGGGCTGTTTTGGGTATGAGTGGGGGGAGGGGTGCAAGAGAGGAGGAGCATCTGGACTAGAGACAGGTCAACAAGGCCCTTGCCCCCCCACCCCAACATGCATCATCCATGCTCACCCCCCATGGCCTAGAGAAAGGTGACTATTGTGTGTAGGGATGTCTGTGAGTGCTCTCGTGTGTGTAAGTGTCTCACTTTGCCCGTGTATGTGTGTGTGTGTGTGTGTGTTTGTGTGTGTGTGTGTGAGAGTAATAGAGAGAGGTTGTCTGCTGGGGGGTGTCGGTTTTCTGCACTCTTGGCAGAGGGAATGGTGTGTGTGTGTGTGTGTGTGTGTGTGTGTGTGTGTGTGTGTGTGTGTGTGTGTGTGTGTGAGAGTGAGGGAACGGTGAAATGGCCTGACGAAGAATCTCAAGCATCCTGAGCTCAACCAGATGTGGAACCGCAGCCTCTTCTCCCCCCTTCTCTTTCTGTCTCTTTCTTTCTCTCTCTCTCTCTTTCTCTCCTTTACCCTTCTTCATGTTCACTCCATCACTCCCTCCTTCCCCCTCTCTCTCCTTCACCAGTTTGCCCCCTTCTCTCTCTCCTTCGGCCCTCTCGGTTCGGTTCACTCTTTTTCTTTTTCTGCCCACCATCTGTCTGAGTTGAATCAGCCTGAGTTTATTTCAGCAGGCGTTATTGGCATGGCCCTTTAGACAGCGTAGCTGTGCCCAGACCTCCAGCACTCAGCTAGCACAGACAGCATCCAAACATCCAGCACACAGCTAGCACAGACAGCATCCAAACATCCAGCACACAGCTAGCACAGACAGCATCCAAATACAACAGACACAACACAGAATCACAGGTCATGTGTATCTGCCTAAACATATGCCATAAAATACACACATGCACGCACACACATGCACGCACACACACACACACACACTTACTTTCTCTTCCTCCCCCTCTCTCTCCCTCCCTCTTTTTCTGCCTTACTCCCTCTCTCTCTTTCTCTCTCCCTCTCTCTCTCTATCTTTTCCTCTCTTCTCTCTCTCATTCCACCTCACCCTCTTTTCGCTTGCCTCGCTCTCTTCGCCTATCTTTCTAAGTCTTTTGACTTTCCATTTTCTAACTTTTGATCAGTGTTTCACTAAAGCCATACTTCAAACTGAATTAGTTCTCTCCCACCTGTCTCCCTCCACCTCCTCTCTCTCTCTTCCCCCTCTCTCCTCCCCATCTCTCTCCATCTCTCGCCCTCTCTCCTCCCCGCCTTTCTCTCTCCCCTTCAGACATTAAATCAGCCCCAGTGCTGGCTGCTATCTCCCCCAGC
>CM050209.1:34930000-34935000 GCA_027475355.1 Coilia nasus | reverse complement strand
AATCCTGTCGTAGTTATTAATCTATAGTAGTTAATCCTGTGGTAGTAGTTAATCCTGTGGTAGTTATTAATCTATAGTAGTTAATCCTGTGGTAGTTATTAATCTGTAGTAGTTAATCCTGTGGTAGTTATTAATCTATAGTAGTTAATCCTGTGGTAGTTATTAATCTGTAGTATTTAATCCTGTGGTAGTTATTAATCTGTAGTAGTTAATCCTGTGGTAGTTATTAATCTGTGTGATACGGATGGAAGCAGTGGGACAGCCCTAGTGTGACCTGAAGAGGCCAGCACAGCAAGTGTGTCTGCTTTTGTACGTGTGTGTTCATACCTGCATGCACTTGTGTGTACTTTTGTGTGTGTGTACTTTTGTGTGTGTGTGTGTGTGTGTGCTTTTGTACATGTGTGTGTTCAAACCTGCATGCACTTGTGTGTACTTTTGTGTGTGTGTGTGTGTGTGTGTGTGTGTGTGTGTGTGTGTGTGTGAATATACAGTGCAACTACCAGGGTCAAAAAGCGAATGGCAGTGCGATAAAGAGTCTTAATGGCCTTTACGGCGGTAGCATCCCTCTGGCTCCTGTTTCCTGTCCTGTCCTGGGCAGCCTCTCTGCTCTCTGCCGCTTGCTAACAGCACACTCTGCTCTCTGCTCCCCAGATAGCCCCTCGTTAACGCCACACGACTGGGCTTACGTCCAGGTTACTATTGGCTAATGTCTGTGCCAGGCTACTATTGGCTAATATCTGTGCCAGGCTACTATGGGCTAATATCTGTGCAAGGCTACTATTGGCTAATATCTGTGCCAGGCTGCTATTGGCTCATACCTGTGCCAGGCTACTATTGGCTAATATCTGTGCCAGGCTACTATTGGCTAATGTCTCTGCCAGGCTACTATTGGCTACTATCAGTGCCAGGTAGGGTTGCCAACTCCCTGAAAAATAAATAAAGGACACCTCATTGGCAGGGCTGTCCGGTCCGATTGCCTTCACCCTTCCTGACGTAGTGAATCTTTTTTAGCCCTTTTGTGTGTGAAGCGATTTTTTAACTATTTCACTCAAACTAGAATTGAATTAGATGCATATTTGAGTGATACGAACACATGGAAAATAAGTGTAAGAAAAAAATGTGTAAGGTTATACAGTATTGTGTATTCTTTATTATTCATCTATGTATTAATTTTATGTATTACTTATCTATTGAATGTACTCATCTAGCAATTCTACTTGTTTATTACACAGAAAATACTATTATAATATATTTCTCCATACAATTCATATTCACATCCATTGTACTTTCCCATATTAACCCTAAAGGAATACGCCACCCCCAAGCTAAGCTAAGCTAAGGTCAGTGCTGCCAGGTTTAGACAGTTGCTACTAGAAAACACTTCTGCTCACTTATCCAACTGCACCTAGTCAAAGTATCTATCAGCTATGTCGTCATGGATGACCTAAAGGCCAGTGAGAAATTCTGTGATGCTGTTATTGACTGCTTTGCTAGGATGAAAGGATGGTGGCATGCCTTATCTTGCCGCATCTCTGTTCTGCGTTACGTGCGCTGCCCATCTATTCCTGTGTTCTATCTGCAATATATTTTAGCCCGATTTTACCTAGTTTGCTGCAGATGTTTTCAAAATAGTCTAGAAGTTCTAAAAAGGTTGATAGGGCAGCATTTTAAAAGTATGCCATAGTTTAATATGAAGTACAATTTAGCATTTTGTAGAGGGAGAGAGGCAGCGCTTGTGTCTCACTTGCGTTGCTTCCGCACAGCCACGTATGTTCTTTAAAAAAAAAAAACAAATAAAACAATCAAACTAAAAACACCAAACATAAAACTATAAAAACTAAGAAACAAAAGTTTCTATTAAAAAAACCACACATGCGCGAGGTAGTTTGTTAACCTAATTACTAGTTCTTATCTTGCTTGGCTTCCCTGCAAAATTCCCCCACGCCACGCCACTGCTCTTTCTATGGCTCTGGGTTTACTGTAAATGTTCTTATAAAGCACCACATATTCATTCATTCCATTGACATTTTACACAGTATTTTTTAGTTGTCACGGTAATACGGGACAAAGTGCGTCCCTTTTCAGCTCAATGCGGAACGCCTACTTTTGTTTCTGAATACGGGACGATTCCATTTTTCAAGGGAGGGTTGGCAACCCTAGTGCCAGGATAATATTGGTTAATATCGGTGCCAGTCTACTATTAGCTATTATCTGTGCCAGCACACCAAAGATCTTAAATTCTACAAAGACAAACCAACATAATACGTTACTATGGGACCAAACGTGAACACGTCCGGACCGCATAAATGGGCGTCATATGACGTCACACCATACACTTTTTATTTTAATAAGCTGAAAAATAATATAAATATAATTCTGTGCAGTGTATTATTCTCTAGGATCATGTATGATGCCAACAAATTTCTATTTCAAACTCTACGAAAATAATGTAGTGTGTCTGTAAAGTGCATTGACTGTATATAGACAATATACAGTCAATGGTAGAGTGAGCTAGCAAGCTAATGAACTAGCTCATTCAAGTGAATAGTAGTAGCTATGACAACAACACCAATGTTAGTGAGTAAAGTGACAGCTTTCAATTTAAAACATTTAAAACATAGTTCGCTAGCGTTAGCGCACTAACAACCACATAGTAAGTGGCTGCTGTCTGACCTGAAATAAAGCTAATTTTCTAAAAATCCAAACAGTAACGACTAACACTATTAGGCTTGCAATTATTACAAATAGTTGCGGATTGTGACACATGGTTCCAAAACCCTTAACAACTCCAGAAAGACGTAATGACCAATTTATTAGCTAAACTCCACACGTGTCCCATTCATTTCAATTAAACGAATTCTTGAATCTGCTCTGCACTGCATAAAGGATTTCTCCCCCTCCCCTTGCGAAAATAGAACATGTCAATAGAACAAGGAAATGTCCGTTGGCGACTCTCCCTCCCTCAACACTCTCTGAGCACACTGTTGGCTAATATCTATGCCAGGCTACTGTTGGCTATCTGTGCCAGGCTACTATTGACTACTGGCTGTACCAGGCTACTATTGGCTAATACCTGTGCCAGGCTAGTATTGGCTAATATCTGTGCCAGACTACTATTGGCTAATGTCTGTGCCAGGCTACTATTGGCTAATGTCTGTGCCAGGCTACTATTGGCTAATATCTGTGCCAGACTACTATTGGCTAATATCTTTGCCAGACTACTATTGGCTAATATCTGTCCCAGGCTGTGCCACACCACCATCTTGGCCAAGCGCTAGTGAAGACAAAATGGCTGCCACCACAGTGGCCATCCCTCAGGGAAAATAAAAGCGCTCGCTAAACAAAAACACACTTGTTAATAATAACACACTTGTTAAAAACACACTAGCTAATACAAAAACAAACAGCGGCTAACATGAAGAAGGTGCTCCACTGGGAATTGTGTCCAGAATTAAAATCGCTGTATATGCAGAGGTAAGATGTTAGGCTGGATTAAGTGCTGTTCTGTCTCATCTGGCTGCTCCAAAGACAGTCGTCTTTCGGTTTAAGTCTGGAGTCTGCTTAGGGAGTCTTTCGGTTTAAGTCTGGAGTCTGCTTAGGGAGTCTTTCGGTTTAAGTCTGGAGTCTGCTTAGGGAGTCTTTGGTTTAAGTCTGGAGCCTGCTTAAGGAGTCTTTGGTTTAAGTCTGGAGTCTGCTTAAGGAGTCTTTGGTTTAAGTCTGGAGTCTGCTTAAGGAGTCTTTCTATGTGTCCTGCATCCTAAAGACAGGTGGTTCTGATGGTTCAGGTCTGGGCGGGGTAAGATGACTTCATCCTTGTTCTGTGTTCCAGAGACTTTGGTTCTAGTGGTTGAATGGAAAGGTTGAGAAGACTTTATCTTTGTCCTGTGTTCCAGAGATGGTGGTTCTGTTGAATGAAGTCCGGACAGGCTGAGGATTCTTTATCCTTGTCCAGGGTTTGAGGGACGATGGTTCTGGTGTTTGAAATCTGGACCGGGTGAGGTGTTATGCTTGTCTTGTGTTCCAGAGACTTTGGTTCTATTATTTAAAGGCCTAGACAGGTTGAGCAGGTGGACTCTTTATCCCTGTCCTGCGTAGGCATATTTTTCACAAAACGACTGCCCAGCAATCCCTAAAGATATCTCTCTCTCTCTCTCTCTCTCTCTCTCTCTCTCTCTCTCTCTCTCTCTCTCTCTCTCTCTCTCTCCCTCTCTCTCTCTCTCTCTCTCTCTCTCTCTCTCTCTCTCTCTCTCTCTCTCTCTCTCTCGCTCTCTCGCTGTGGTCGATTCTGCTGTGGAACTTTTATCTTATTACTGTTACTGGCCTCCTAAGAGTCACACTCTCGCGTCTGTCCAAAACTGTCTGCGCAGTATCAGCCCTCATCCGACACGATCAATATGGCCGTCGACAGGCATGACTGGGCCTATCAGCGGCGCTATGACACTCACACAGCTCAGCTCAGTGCTGCAGGCCCAGCAGGGTTCGGGGAGGGCCGGTCTTTATGGAATGGTTCCAGTCATTGGCTGAGAGTCTGTCTTTATGGAATGGTTCCAGCCATTGGCTGAGAGTCTGTCTTTATGGAATGGTTCCAGCCATTGGCTGAGAGTCCCAGTCTTTATGTAATGGTTCCAGCCATTGGCCGAGAGTCCCAGTCTTTATGTAACGGTTCCAGCCATTGGCCGAGAGTCCCAGTCTTTATATAACAGTTCCAGCCATTGGCCGAGAGTCTCAGTCTTTATTTAACGGTTGCAGCCATTGGCTAAACCAGATGAATCTAATCAGCACTTCTCCTCAGCCAGTTAGATAAGCAAATTAGTGAAATAACCTATTTGAAGAGCACAGGCTGAACCAGTGTATGGAGGGTCGACCAATATATCATGCTCTGGGAAGATGCAGCACCCAGACTGTCTCAGACTGTCTACTACAGTAATCTGTGAGTGTGTGAGCTGAATAAAAATGTAAGTGCAGAATAAACTATGTGTAATGTTGCAGATGGTAGAATT
>CM050209.1:34925000-34927500 GCA_027475355.1 Coilia nasus | reverse complement strand
CTCCCCCTACCCCGCCTCTTTCCCCCTCTAACCACCGCATCTACTGTATCTCACATTCACAACCCCCCCCAACCCTCCCCAGTAAACCCAGACCAGCACTCATCCCACCTCCCCTCTAACCCCCATGTCTATCTCATACTCACCGCCCCCGCCCCACCTATATCCATCTGTCCACATGTCCTACATTAATATGGATTGGATATATTCATCTGTCCATGTGTCCTACATTAATATGGATTGGATATATTCATCTGTCCACATGTCCTACATTAATATGGATTGGAGATATTCATCTGTCCACGTGTCCTACAGTAGTATTGATTGGATATATTCATCTGTCCACGTGTCCTACATTAATATGGATTGGATATATTCATCTGTCCATGTGTCCTACATTAAGAAGAATAGAATAGAAGAATAGAATATGGATTGGATAATATGGATTGGATATATTCATCTGTCCCACATTGATATGGATTGGATATATTCATCTGTCCACATGTCCTACATTAATATGGATTGGATATATTAATCTGTCCCACATTGATATGGATTGGATATATCCATCTGTCCACGTGTCCTACAGTAGTATTGATTGGATATATTCATCTGTCCACGTGTCCTACATTAATATGGATTGGATATATTCATCTGTCCACGTGTCCTACATTAATATGGATTAGATATATCCATCTGTCCTACATTGATATGGATTGGATATATCCGTCCACGTGTCCTACAGTAGTATTGATTGGACATATTCATCTGTCCACGTGTCCTACATTAATATGGATTAGATATATTCATCTGTCCACGTGTCCTACATTAATATGGATTGGATATATTCATCTGTCCATGTGTCCTACATTAATAAGGATTGGATATATCCATCTGTCCACGTGTTGTACATAAATATGGATTGGATATATCCATCTGTCCACGTGTTGTACATAAATATGGATTGGATATATCCATCTGTCCACGTGTTGTACATAAATATGGATTGGATATATCCATCTGTCCACGTGTTGTACATAAATATGGATTGGATATATCCATCTGTCCACGTGTCCCAAATTCATATGGATCTTATGTGTTCATCTGTCCACGTGTTGTACATAAATATGGATCAGACATGTTCATCTGTGTAGTGTTTTACAGAAGTTAACATATGGCAGGGACCACACACATGCACACAGCTAACACAAACATACTAGCCACGCACACATTAGCATTCGGTGTGTATGCGCACAGAAATGTGTGTGTGTGTGTGTGTGTGTGTGTGTGTGTGTATGCATAACAAGCACCTGTGTAATCACTGAAGATGCATTGTCATGTTCTCTGTGCTTCTGATATCCATAACCGCAGTCCCATTTCCATGCGCAGGGCGGTGTGTGTGTGTGTGTGTGTGTGTGGCTGTCTAGCCTGCTTGTTTAAGAGCTCTCAGGATGGAATATAATGATTGTCTCTCTCCAGGCTGGTACTATTATGGTCTGTATTGCTGTGCTGCTAAGTAGGTCTCCATTACCTTACGCTGCTTCTGCTGTTAACTGCACATCGGATCAATACATTATGCTGAATAATAATCAATAAGTTATGCTGAATAATACTTAACATTTTTGTCCAGCCACAGCATGGAAAGAATAGAATAGTATACAGTGGAATAGAATAGAATAGAATAGAATAGAATAGAGTAGAGTAGAATAGAATAGAATAGAGTAGAGTAGAGTAGAGTAGAGTAGAATAGAATAGAGTAGAGTAGAGTAGAGTAGAGTAGAGTAGAATAGAGTAGAGTAGAGTAGAGTAGAATAGAGTAGAATAGAGTAGAATAGAGTAGAGTAGAGTAGAGTAGAATAGAGTAGAGTAGAGTAGAGTAGAGTAGAATAGAGTAGAGTAGAGTAGTGTAGAGTAGAATAGAGTAGAATAGAATAGAATAGAATAGAATAGAAAAGAATAGAGTAGAGTAAAGTAGAGTAGAATAGAATAGAATAGAATAGAGTAGAGTAGAAAAGAATAGAATAGAATAGAATTGTTTTGGTTTAATTTTTTGTCCCACATAAGAAAATCAAAGAGAGATGTGAGGAAAGTATTTCAGTGTGAAGTACAGCTTTAGTGAAACAGAGATGGAGAGAGAGAGAGAGAGAGAGAGAGAGAGAGAGAGAGAGAGAGAGAGAGTACAGCTTTAGTGAAACAGAGAAAGAGAGAGATGGAGTGAGAGAGAGAGAGAGCTGTGAGGAAAAGATTTCAGTGTGAAGTACAGCTTTAGTGAAACAGAGAGAGAGATGGAGGGAGAGAGATGTGAGAAAATGAATCCAGTTTGAAGTATGGCTTTAGTGAAACACTGATAAAAAGTTAGAAATGGAAAGTCAAGACGTAGAAAGATAGACGAAGAGAACGAGGCTAGCAACAAAAGGGAGAGAGGGAATGAGAGAGAGAGAGAGAGGTGTTGAAGAGGGAGTTGTTGAAGAGAGAGAGAGAGAAAGGTGTTGGAGAGTGAGAG
>CM050209.1:34915000-34917500 GCA_027475355.1 Coilia nasus | reverse complement strand
GTGTTGCCAAAGCTTACAAAGAACAATAATGTATTAAGGTCATAAGAACAATTATGATCAATAAAGAACATTAAGAACACACACACACACACACACACACACACACACACACACACACACACACACACACACACACACACACACACACACACGCACCCTCACACACCCACAACAACTCATTGTTTACTCTCACTGTCCCTCAGGGTGTGGCATTCTGCAACATATTTTGCTGCTACGTTACAATGTTGTCTTTCTCCAAGAATGTGGGCCAATTTTTCATTATCATTTTGAAAGCTAAAATTTGGTACTTTTTTGCAAATATTGGAAAATATTGTTGCCTAATTTCTTCATATTTTGGACAGTGAAGCAGAAAGTGCATCTCAGTCTCAACCTCACCAGTCGTACAGTGACCACAGATTCGCTGATCCCTTGGCAGCCATGCTTTTTTATAACGCCCTTTCTCTATGGCTAGACTGTGGTCACTTAGCCTGTATTTGGTAAGGATCTGTCTCTGCTTTGTATCTCTGACTGTGTAGAGATACTCTGCCAATTCATAATTTCTTTTTAATGTTAAATAACATTCTAATTTGGATTGTGATTTGGTTTGATTTTCCCAATGTTCCAGATAGGTGTTCTTGCATTGATTCATAATTTGTTTTATTCTGATCTGATTTTGGACAGCAGGGTTGGTCTGAGGTTGATGGGTTAGTGTGTTAAATGGGTTAGTTAACTTCAGAACCAACTGACTGAGGGGACTGGTATCAGGGCTGACCTCTTGGGTTTTATATGCTTGAAACTTTATAGTATCTTCTGCACTGAATTTTAGTGATCTTTTTTGTATATTTAATGCCAATGGGAATCTGCCTAATTCTGCTCTGCATGCATTTGTGGGAGTTTTTTTTTGGACTCTGAGGATATTTCTAAGAAATTCTGCATGCAGGGATTCTATGGGATGTTTGTCCCATCTAGCGTAGTCTGTCTTACTGAGTGGACCCCATACTTCACATCCATATAATGCAATAGGCATAATGACACTGTCAAAAATTTTGCACAAGATTTTAATTGGGATTTGAATTTCATGAAAGTTTCTTTTGATAGCATAGAGAGCTCTACGAGCTTTTTTCTTTAGCGCATTCACTGCAAGGTCAAAGCTTCCAGAGGCACTGAGTTTCAGGCCTAAGTAATCATAACATAATGAATGGTCTAGGGCGGTGTTTCCTAGAGTGAAAGGGTGTCTGGTTGCCTGTGATCTGGCTTTCTTTTGGAAGATTACAATCTTTGTTTTTGCCGAATTAACTGTCAGGGCCCAGTTCTGACAGAAGTGCTCTAGTACGTCCAGGTGCTGCTGTAGTCTCTCCTCTGTCTCTAACATCACTATGTATAGCTCCATCCCTCTCTGTCTCCCTCTCTCATTCTCTCACTCTCCCTCCCCCTCTCTCTCTCTGTCTCCCTCTCCAGTCTGTGCTGAGGAGAGAAGCAGGGTGGAGGTGGTCAGAAGTGTTTGGGCCAGACTTCTCGTTGAGGGGTTGTTGGAGGTCTTTCTATAAGCCTCCAATTGAAAAGCGTACGGCCGATCTGCAATGGAGGCTCGTTCACGGGGCTATAGCTACAAACAGACAGGTGGCGCACCTGAATCCAGCAGTGGGGGAAGACTGTCCCTTTTGTGGGGGGATGAAACTGTTGTTGATCTGTTTTTGAGCTGTGGGAGGTTGGTGGGACTGTTTGATTTTCTCAAAGTGTGGGTTTTGAATCTTGGGGGCACTTTTTCAGACAGGTTCTTTATTAGTGGGCCAGTGTACAGTGCAAAGAAGAGAAATGAGATGTGTTTATTGAATTTCTTGATGAGCTCAGCTAAGATGGCTATTTGGAAAACTCGTAAACATAAACTACTGGGTGATGTTGTTCCTGTGATTCAGTGGAGGTTTTTAAGGGGATGGTGGCTGCTGGTGTGAAAATTGAATATATATATATATTGAATATGCTTATTATAAGTTAATTGATGATATGGATGGTTTTGTGGCTGTGTGCGGGGTGGGGGGAGTGCTGTGCCATGTTGCTGTTGATGGCACAGTGGTTTTAAATGTGTGATGAGGGTGGTGCTGCTTTTAAAATGCACACAGGGTTGTGAATGGTGTAGTTGAGGTCGTATTGTGAAGTTGTGGAATTGTCTGATTTAATAAAGGAGTTTTAAACCTCTCTCTCCCTCTTTCCCTCTCTCTCTCTCTCTGTCTCCCTCTCTCTCTTTCCCTCTCCATCCCTCTCTCTCTCTCACTCTCTCTCTCCCCCTCTCTCTCTCCCTCTCTCTCTCATTCCCTCTATCTCTCTCTCTCTGTCTATCTGTCTCTCTGTCTCTCTCTCTTTCACACACACACACACACACACACACTCACGCACGCACGCACACACGCACGCACACACACATGTACACACACATGTACACACACACACACATGCACACACGCACACATGCACACACACACTCACACACACACACACACAC
>CM050209.1:34902500-34907500 GCA_027475355.1 Coilia nasus | reverse complement strand
CCTCAGCCCTACACCCTAGAGCAGAAGGGTGAGTCCCCATCACCCCTCACCCCTCACCCTAGAGCAGAAGGGTGAGTCCCCATGAGTCCTCCTCCCTAGACTACTCTAGAGCAGAAGGGTGAGTCCCCATCACCCCTACACCCTCACCCCTACACCCTAGAGCAGAAGGGTGAGTCCCCATCACCCCTACACCCTCACCCCTACACCCTAGAGCAAAAGGGTGAGACCCCATGAGTCCTCCTCCCTAGACTACTCTAGAGCAGAAGGGTGAGTCCCCATCACCCCTACACCCTCACCCCTACACCCTAGAGCAGAAGGGTGAGTCCCCATGAGTCCTCCTCCCTAGACTACTCTAGAGCAGTGTGGCTCCTCATGAGTTCTCCTCCCTAGACTACTCTAGAGCAGTGTGAGTGAGTCCTCATGAGTTCTCCTCCCTAGACTACTCTACAGCAGTGTGAGTGAGTCCCCATGAGTTCTCCTCCTAGACTACTCTAGAGCAGTGTGGCTCCTCATGAGTCCCTCTGAGGTACATCCTCATCGCAACACCCATCTCCATGCTTTCATTCTCTCCCTCTCTCGCTCTCCTTTCCCTTTCACTCTCTCTTTTTCTCTCCCAATGTCTCTGTGTCTCTCCCTTTCTCTTCCTCTCTCCCAGTCTCTCTCTCGCTCTCTCTCTGTCTGTAGGAGCAGGCATACTATGTATACTGCATGCAGGATTCATGTCCTCAGTGAAGAGCAGCTTTTGTTGACGGAGACACAGAATGTCAAATATGCTAAAAAAACACATTCAGACAGCGCCAGCCTCACTCACATCACTGTCACTGCGGCATACACACACATGCATACACATCTCAAAACACACACACACACACACACACACACACACACACACACACACACACACACACTCCTTCTCTCTCTGTCTCTCTCTCTCTCTCTCTTTCCCTCTCTCGCTCTCTCTCGGTCCCTCTCCCTCTATCACACACACACACACACACACACACACACACACACACACACACACATACACACTCCTTCTCTCTCTGTCTCTCTGTCTCTCTCTCTTTCCCTCTCTCTCTGTCTCTGTCCCTCTCAATTCAATTCAATTCTAATGTGCTTTATTGGCATGCCTGTGTACATCAGTGTGGCCAAAGCTTACAAAGAACAATAATATACAAGTATTAAGGTCATAAGAACATTAAGATCAATAAAGAACATTAAGAACACACACACACACACACACACACACACACACACAAACAAACACACGCAAACACACACAGAGAAACAAAAACACGCACCCACACACACCCACAACAACTCATTGTATGTTTTCACTGACTGTCCCTCAGGGTGTGGCATTCTGCAACATATTTTGCTGCTACGTTACAATTTTGTCTTTCTCCAAGAATGTGAGCCAATTTTTCATTATCATTTTGAAAGCTAAAATTTGGTACTTTTTTTGCAAATATTGGATAATATTGTTGCCTAATTTCTTCATATTTTGGACAGTGAAGCAGAAAGTCCATCTCAGTCTCAACCTCACCAGTCGTACAGTGACCACAGATTCGCTGATCCCTTGGCAGCCATGCTTTTTTATAACGCCCTTTCTCTATGGCTAGACTGTGGTCACTTAGCCTGTACTTGGTAAGGATCTGTCTCTGCTTTGTACCTCTGACTGTGTAGAGATACTCTGCCAATTCATAATTTCTTTTTAATGTTAAATAACATTCTAATTTGGATTGTGATTTGGTTTGATTTTCCCAGTGTTCCAGATAGGTGTTCTTGCAATGATTCATAATTTGTTTTATTCTGATCTGATTTTGGACAGCAGGGTTGGTCTGAGGTTGATGGGTTAGTGTGTTAAATGGGTTAGTTAACTTCAGAACCAACTGACTGAGGGGACTGGTACCAGGGCTGACCTCTTGGGTTTTATATGCTTGAAACTTTATAGTATCTTCTGCACTGAATTTTAGATGTGTCCAGAACTTTAGTGATCTTTTTTGTATATTTAATGCCAATGGGAATCTGCCTAATTCTGCTCTGCATGCATTTGTGGGAGTTTTTTTTTGGACTCTGAGGATATTTCTAAGAAATTCTGCATGCAGGGATTCTATGGGATGTTTGTCCCATCTAGCGTAGTCTATCTTACTGAGTGGACCCCATACTTCACATCCGTATAATGCAATGGGCATAATGACACTGTCAAAAATTTTGCACCAGATTTTAATTGGGATTTGAATTTCATGAAAGTTTCTTTTGATAGCATAGAGAGCTCTACGAGCTTTTTCTTTTAGCGCATTCACTGCAAGGTCAAAGCTTCCAGAGGCACTAAGTTTCAGGCCTAAGTAATCATAACATAATGAATGGTCTAGGGCGGTGTTTCCTAGAGTGAAAGGGTGTCTGGTTGCCTGTGATCTGGCTTTCTTTTGGAAGATTACAATCTTTGTTTTTGCCGAATTAACTGTCAGGGCCCAGTTCTGACAGAAGTGCTCTAGTACATCCAGGTGCTGCTGTAGCCCTTGTTCGGTGGGCGACAGCAGCACCAGGTCATCCACAAAGAGCAGGAATTTAACTTCCATGTTGTTTAGGGGGAGTCCAGGAGCTGTAGATTGTCCCAGTTGCACCGCTAACTCATTAACATAAATATTGAATAGAGTAGGACTCAAACTGCAGCCTTGTCTCACCCCACGCCCTTGAGTGAAGTAGTCTGTTCTGCTGTTATCAATTTTTATAGCACATTTGTTGTCCAAATACATGGTTTTGATTACGTCATATGTTTTACCCCCTACACCACTTTGCAAGATTTTGTAAAATAATCCATCATGCCAAATTGAGTCAAATGCTTTTCTAAAATCTACAAAACAAGCAAATATTTTATTTTTGTTTTTTTGAAGAACATGTTTGTTGATAAGGGTGTGTAGGGTGTAAATATGGTCAGTGGTACGATGTTTTGGTAGGAAGCCAATTTGACCATTACTCAAGACATTGTGTTTGATAAGGAAGGCCTGTAGACGGGCGTTTAGAATACAGCAGAAAACCTTCCCCAGGTTACTTTTCACACAGATGCCTCTGTAGTTGTTGGGGTCGAATTTGTCTCCACTCTTGAATATTGGGGAAATAAGCCCCCTGTTCCAGACCTCAGGAAAGCAGCCAGCTTGAAGAGTAAGGTTCAATAATTTCAAAAGTACACTGTGCAGCTCAGGGGTGCTGTGTTTCAGCATTTCAGTCCTGATGCTGTCAGGACCGCATGCTTTCTTGGGTTTTAGTTTGTGGAGTGTGTCAAGTAGTTCATCTAATGTGATTTCATAGTCAAGAGGGCACTGACTGTCTTTTATTATCTTTTCGAGAGAATGTAGTTTTTCTTTAATAATTTGTTGGCCAATTGTGAGGTTATTGGGTCTGATGTTTTCATAAAGGCTTTCAAAACATGCCTTCCATATTTCTCCATCCTTCAGTGGTGTTTCTTGTCTTTGTTTTGGGTTTAAGTTATTCAATTTTTCCCAAAACTGGTTTTGATTTATGGAGTTTTCAATTTCATCAAGAGTTTCATTGTAGTGGGTTTGCTTTTTCTTTCTAATCATGAATTTATATTCTTTGAGTTTTTTCGCAGTAGTTCTCTCTCATTTCTGGGTTATGTGGTTGTCTATGTTTTTGGTTAGATTGTTAGTAGATTTGGTTAGTTGTCTAAGATTTTTCCGCATTAGTTCACACTCCTTATCAAACCATTTCTCTTTGTTGGGCTTGCTTCGGGGTTTTGGATTTCCTTTTAGTAGGTTTGCTTTTATTGCAATTTTGTGGTATAATTCAGTCACTTGATATACTGCCCAATTGACATCTGATTGTTGTGGTTCAAATTTTGTTTTTAAAAAGTTGTTAATATTATTAGTAATTTCAACAGAGTTTGCTACATTACTGAACTCAGATTCACTGCCACTTGTCCATTTATAAGTAGGATTGAGTTTTAAAAGTTTCTTTGTATTTGTTGTGATGATTTGTTGTGATCTTTTAAGAAAAACATTGATTTGGCAGTGATCTGAAAGTGGTAGCTGTGGCCTTACAGTGAATGCATTTATGGAGGTGGGGTCCATGTCAGTAATTGCATAGTCCACTACGCTAGACCCAAGAGGTGAGCAATATGTGAACCGGCCTAATGAGTCCCCTTTCATCCTACCATTAAGGAAGTACAGGCCCAGGCCTCGGCAGAGATGCACTAACTCTTTACCATTTTTATTTGTGACAGGATCAGGGTTATGTCTTGATTTTTTTGTCGGATTTTCCAGATTTGGTAGAATAGTAAAAGCATTATCTTTGTCATTCATGTCAATAATTTCATTTTCCAGGCCTGTTCTGGCATTGAAATCCCCACATAGCAACACATTGCCCTGAGCCTGGAAATGGTTGCATTCTGTAGTGAGGTCACTAAAGAACTCATCGTTGTGGTACGGTGATTCTGCTGGTGGGATATATATGGCACATATATATATATATATATATATATATATATATATATATATATATATATATATATATATATATATATATATATATATATAGGTCATTGTTATCATTTGCAATACCTTTGTTCAATTTTAGCCATAAATGAGTGAGTCCTCTTTTTACAGTGCATAGATAGGGTGATGGGTATTCCTTCATCCAAATGATAACACCCCCTGAGTCTCTGCCACGTGTTGTGTTTTTGTTTTTCAAAGATGGCAAAAGAATTTCGTAGTACCCTGGGGGACAGTGAGTAATTGTGTCTGATTTACACCAAGTCTCTAATAAAACAATAATGTCGTGGTTTCTAATATGCAGGAGAAAGTCTGAATTAAGACTTTTTGCTCCAAAAGCTGTTGAGTAAAGTCCCTGGATATTCCAGGAACTTATGGAGAATGATTTTAACATATTTGCACATTTGGTATTAGAGTCGTAGAAAGAAACATTTCAGTGGATAAAAAGAGGCTACAAAAGTGAAAGAAATCATTGCTTTGCAGTGTTGC
>CM050209.1:34890000-34895000 GCA_027475355.1 Coilia nasus | reverse complement strand
ACACACACACACACACATTTAGAGACAAACCATAACAGAACATATACGAGACCCTGCATGCTCACACCATATAAAAGCTTTGCTTTGCTATCACCACATTTTAGACATTTGAGACATAATTACACATAATTAGACACATTAGACATATAACATATTGCATGTAATAAGCATCGGACCAACAGAAGGTTATATGTGATATTAAGACATTTAACACATATTGGAGCAGCTGAATATTAACATGTGATATTAAGGCTTCCACTGAGGGCATCAAGCAGAACCCCCAGAGTCTCCTGGAGAAGGTCAGAGGGTGTGTGTGTATTTGAGAGGGTGTGTGTATTTGAGATGAGAGGGTGTGTGTGTGTATTTGAGAGGGTGTGTATTTGAGATGAGAGGGTGTGTGTGTGTCTGAGAGGGTGTGTGTGTATTTGAGAGGGTGTGTATTTGAGATGAGAGGGTTGAGAGGGTGTGTGTGTATTTGAGAGGGTGTGTGTATTTGAGATGAGAGGGTGTGTGTGTATTTGAGAGGGTGTGTGTATTTGAGATGAGAGGGTTGAGAGGGTGTGTGTGTATTTGAGAGGGTGTGTGTATTTGAGATGAGAGGGTGTGTGTGTATTTGAGAGGGTGTGTGTATTTGAGATGAGAGGGTTGAGAGGGTGTGTGTGTATTTGAGAGGGTGTGTGTATTTGAGATGAGAGGGTTGAGAGGGTGTGTGTGTATTTGAGAGGATGTGTGTATTTGAGATGAGAGGGTTGAGAGGGTGTGTGTGTGTCTGAGAGGGTGTGTGTGTATTTGAGAAGGTGTGAGGGTGTGCGTATTTGAGAGGGGTGAGAGGATGTGTGTGTACTTGAGAGGCTGAGGGTGTGTATATTTGAGAGGATGTGTGTGTTAGTGAGGGTGTATGTATTTGAGAGGGTGAGAGGGTGTGTGTCTTCTACAGAGGGGTGTGAGGGTGTGTGTGTATTTTAGAGGGTTTGAGTGTGTGTGTGTGTAGTGGAGAGGGTGTGTGTATTTGAGAGGGGTGAGGGTGTGTGTGTAGTGGAGAGGGTGTGTGTATTTGAGAGGGTGTGTGTGTGTGTGTAGTGGAGAGGGTGTGTGTATCTGAGAGGGGTGAGGGTGTGTGTAGTGGAGAGGGTGTGTGTATTTGAGAGGGGTGAGGGGGCGTGTGGCCCCCAGCAGAAGGCCCCCAGCAGAAGGTCCCGCGGCCCCCAGCAGAAGGTCCCACTCCTGGGTGTCACGGAGGCCCAGCGCTGACTGGGGTGGGGGCGCTGGAGAGAGGAGGGGGCGGCCGCCCCCCTCCCTCACAGGGGTATGGGGCTCTCTTCAGCTCAGCAAACACCTGTGGCAGGTCCTGGCCATTCCAGTTACCCTGCAACAACACACACACACACAAATGCACAACAGCACATTCTGGCCCGTGTGTGTGTCCAGTGGCTACAGACATATTCTTGCGTGTGTGTGTGTGTGTGTGTGTGTGCAGTGGCTACAGACATACTCTTGCGTGTGTGTGTGTGTGTGTGTGTGTGTGTGTGTGTGTGTGCAGTGGCTACAGACATATTCTTGCGTGTGTGTGTGTGTGTGTGTGTGTGTGTGTCCAGTGGCTACAGACATATTCTTGCGTGTGTGTGTGTGTGTGCAGTGGCTACAGACATATTCTTGCCTGTGTGTGTGTGTGTGTGTGTGTGTGTGTGTCCAGTGGCTGCAGACTTATTCCTGCCCATCTACACTGCTCATTGGCTGCACAAAGGCATATTCCTGCCAGTGGACACTGCTCATTGGCTGCACAAAGGCATATTGCTGCCCATCTACACTGCTCATTGGCTGCACAAAGGCATATTGCTGCCCATCTACACTGCTCATTGGCTGCACAAAGGCATATTCCTGCCCATCTACACTGCTCATTGGCTGCACAAAGGCATATTCCTGCCCATCTACACTGCTCATTGGCTGCATGCCAGCAGGTAGCAGGTGGTAGCACATCATGATTCCTTCAGCGGAAGTGCTGTGTTGAATATGTCTGTTCTGTGTTGAATATGTCTGTTCTGTGTTGAATATGTCTGTTCTGTGTTGAATATGTCTGTGTTGAATATGTCTGTGTTGAATATGTCTGTGCTGAATATGTCTGTGTTGAATATGTCTGTGTTGAATATGTCTGTTCTGTGTTGAATATGTCTGTGTTGAATATGTCTGTGTTGAATATGTCTGTGTTGAATATGTCTGTTCTGTGTTGAATATGTCTGTGTTGAATATGTCTGTGTTGAATATGTCTGTGTTGAATATGTCTGTGCTGTGTTGAATATGTCTGTTCTGTGTTGAATATGTCTGTGTTGAATATGTCTGTGTTGAATATGTCTGTTCTGTGTTGAATATGTCTGTGTTGAATATGTCTGTGTTGAATATGTCTGTGCTGTGTTGAATATGTCTGTGTTGAATATGTCTGTGTTGAATATGTCTGTGTTGAATATGTCTGTGCTGTGTTGAATATGTCTGTGTTGAATATGTCTGTGCTGTGTTGAATATGTCTGTTCTGTGTTGAATATGTCTGTGTTGAATATGTCTGTGTTGAATATGTCTGTGTTGAATATGTCTGTGCTGTGTTGAATATGTCTGTTCTGTGTTGAATATGTCTGTGTTGAATATGTCTGTGTTGAATATGTCTGTGTTGAATATGTCTGTTCTGTGTTGAATATGTCTGTGTTGAATATGTCTGTTCTGTGTTGAATATGTCTGTGTTGAATATGTCTTTGTTGAATATGTCTGTTCTGTGTTGAATATGTCTGTGTTGAATATGTCTGTGTTGTGTTGAATATGTCTGTGTTGAATATGTCTGTGTTGAATATGTCTGTGTTGTGTTGAATATGTCTGTGTTGAATATGTCTGTGCTGAATATGTCTGTGTTGAATATGTCTGTGTTGAATCTGTCTGTTCTGAGCTCGCTTGTGTGTGTGAGGTGATGATGCTGTGGCAGGCAAGATGTGTGTGTATAAACCTGCTTCTGTGTGTGAGGTGATGCAGGAGTATAAACCTGCTTCTGTGTGTGAGGTGATGCAGGAGTATAAACCTGCTTCTGTGTGTGAGGTTATGATGCAGGAGTATAAACCTGCTTCTGTGTGTGAGGTGATGCAGGAGTATAAACCTGCTTCTGTGTGTGAGGTGATGCAGGAGTATAAACCTGCTTCTGTGTGAGGTGATGCAGGAGTATAAACCTGCTTCTGTGTGAGGTGATGCAGGAGGAGTATAAACCTGCTTCTGTGTGAGGTGATGCAGGAGTATAAACCTGCTTCTGTGTGAGGTGATGCAGGAGTATAAACCTGCTTCTGTGTGAGGTGATGCAGGAGGAGTATAAACCTGCTTCTGTGTGTGAGGTTATGATGCAGGAGTAAAAACCTGCTTCTGTGTGAGGTGATGCAGGAGTATAAACCTGCTTCTGTGTGAGGTGATGCAGGAGTATAAACCTGCTTCTGTGTGAGGTGATGCAGGAGTATAAACCTGCTTCTGTGTGTGAGGTGATGCAGGAGTATAAACCTGCTTCTGTGTGTGAGGTTATGATGCAGGAGTATAAACCTGCATCTGTGTGAGGTGATGCAGGAGTATAAACCTGCTTCTGTGTGAGGTGATGCAGGAGGAGTATAAACCTGCTTCTGTGTGTGAGGTTATGATGCAGGAGTATAAACCTGCTTCTGTGTGAGGTGATGCAGGAGTATAAACCTGCTTCTGTGTGAGGTGATGCAGGAGTATAAACCTGCTTCTGTGTGAGGTGATGCAGGAGTATAAACCTGCTTCTGTGTGTGAGGTTATGATGCAGGAGTATAAACCTGCTTCTGTGTGAGGTGATGCAGGAGTAGTATAAACCTGCTTCTGTGTGAGGTGATGCAGGAGTATAAACCTGCTTCTGTGTGAGGTGATGCAGGAGTATAAACCTGCAGCTGTGTGTGAGGTGATGCAGGAGTATAAACCTGCTTCTGTGTGAGGTGATGCAGGAGTATAAACCTGCTTCTGTGTGTGAGGTTATGATGCAGGAGTATAAACCTGCTTCTGTGTGAGGTGATGCAGGAGTATAAACCTGCAGCTGTGTGTGAGGTGATGCAGGAGTATAAACCTGCTTCTGTGTGTGAGGTTATGATGCAGGAGTATAAACCTGCTTCTGTGTGAGGTGATGCAGGAGTATAAACCTGCTTCTGTGTGTGAGGTGATGCAGGAGTATAAACCTGCTTCTGTGTGAGGTGATGCAGGAGTATAAACCTGCTTCTGTGTGTGAGGTGATGCAGGAGGAGTATAAACCTGCTTCTGTGTGTGAGGTTATGATGCAGGAGTATAAACCTGCTTCTGTGTGTGAGGTTATGATGCAGGAGTATAAACCTGCTTCTGTGTGTGAGGTGATGCAGGAGTATAAACCTGCTTCTGTGTGTGAGGTGATGCAGGAGGAGTATAAACCTGCTTCTGTGTGTGAGGTGATGCAGGAGTATAAACCTGCTTCTGTGTGTGAGGTTATGATGCAGGAGTATAAACCTGCTTCTGTGTGTGAGGTTATGATGCAGGAGGGTAAAATGCCGCTGCCGCTGTGTGTGAGGTGCAGGCAGGAGGAGTAGAAAGGGCTTCAGCCATAGAGCTGAATAGAATACTAGAGTGGACACAGGCGCACTGCTCATGGCAATCGTGGCCGCCATCTTGCGACTGTATTCCGGCCGGGAATCCTAGCCCTGGCAGTGCTGAGTAAGGGACACAAATATCGATTTGTATAATAAGTGGATATTTTATATTAGCTAGTATATTCATTGTTGATCCGTACGTGTCATTTTATACTAATGACAGGTCATATTTTTTTCTGTGAAATGAAGCTAAAGTCAGCAAACTGTTATAAATTCCCTGTATAGATAGCCGCACATATAGCAGTAGAAGATTTTTTTTTTTTTTTGGTTCATTTTGTCTTCCTCTGGGATGACTGCGTTTCCTGTGTGGCACGTTCTCAACAGCGTTGGGAACTGTTGCACGTGCTTGTTAAT
>CM050209.1:34880000-34887500 GCA_027475355.1 Coilia nasus | reverse complement strand
TTTGTATGTAATCGTATGATGTTTGCCCTCTGGGTGACTTCTTTAAAATGCTGAATGCTTGTTTTTTTCTACACAGCAAACCCTCTGCTGTTTCCACAATCACCGAGTACTCTTTGAGACCATGTCAGAATGCTGTTGACTGCACTGCCATCCTGTATACTGTAGATATGCATGACAACTGTCGATATATTTCACAACGTGTTCCGCTGTGCTTTGAGTAGAGTTGTGCAGTCAGCTCATTCCTTGCAGCTACATGGGGACCAAGCGGTAGGGCCAATTCTCTGATTTGGGCATGTCTGTCTCTCTGCGTATCTCTGATTTGGGCATGTCTGCCCTCTGCGTATCTCTGATTTGGGCATGTCTGTCTCTCTGCGTATCTCTGATTTGGGCATGTCTGCCCTCTGCGTATCTCTGATTTGGGCATGTCTGTCTCTTTGCGTATCTCTGATTTGGGCATGTCTGTATCTCTGCATATCTCTGATTTGGGCATGTCTGTCTGCGTATCTCTGATTTGGGCATGTCTGTCTCTCTGCGTATCTCTGATTTGGGCATGTCTGTCTCTCTGCGTATCTCTGATTTGGGCATGTCTGTCTCTCTGCGTATCTCTGATTTGGGCATGTCTGTATCTGCGTATCACTGGTTGGGCATGTCTGTCTCTGCGTATCACTGGTTGGGCATGTCTGTCTCTGTGTATCACTGGTTGGGCATGTCTGTCTCTGTCTCTGGGTGAAGAGCGTCTGATAACAGAACTCAATCTCAATCTTCACGCTGACTTCACTGTTGCTGTCACAGATAGCTGCAGTATCCCGTCATTCATAAATAAATGTCCTGCCTACTTTCAGACTGCAGTATCCCGTCATTCATAAATAAACAACCTGCCTACTTTCAGACTGCTGTATCCCGTCATTCATAAATAAACGTCCTGCCTACTTTCAGACTGCAGTAATGACTTGCCCGTTGTCCGTATTACCATTTTACAGTGCTATGTTACCATGTTACAGGGCTAGAGTGCATCTGTGTTACCCTGTTACAGGGCTAGTGTGTCTGTGTTACCATGTTACAGCATTGTGTTGCCATGTTACAGCACTGTGTTACCATGTTACAGCACTGTGTTAGTATGTTACAGCACTGTGTTAGTATGTTACAGGGCTAGAGCGCTGGATGAATACAGGTGCGCCTGTCCAACATGTGAGTGCGGGGCTAGAGAATATACTGTAGGTGTGTTTTAGCATTAGCACCTGCAGCTGTAGGTGTGTGCAGGGGCGGAGCTAGGGGGTGGCTTTTGGGGCTGAAGCCCCGAATCTCACGTCAAAAGCCCCAAATCTTTTTAAGCTTTAAAAAATCATGACAACCCTGAGAATATGCTCCCTGTAAATTACATTACAACTGATTAATTGCCAAATAGCCTACAACAAAACCCACATTTCCCTCATTCTTGACACAACTAGAAAAATAGAATTCCACTAAAACAAGGGGCGTGCATGTGTTCTAATTCTAAACATTAACGTCTTCTTTGTACAGTCTACGCTCGTCTGTCAGAACTCGTCTGTCTTCCTTCAACCATGAACATAAGACATTTCTTTAAAAAAACTACTGGTACCTTGTCATCAGCAGCAGCCAGTAAGTTGTCACACGTTTCAGGTCAGTGATTAAAACGTTATTTTGGCTTAGCACGGCAGTCTTGACGTTTGGTAGGCTACTAGCCACAGCTTGGCTGTTTTCATCGGCTAGCTAGGTTAGGCTGCTATAATAATTCTAGCCTGGTAAACCAGCCCCTCGTACTTCTTTTTATTTTGTACAGAATTCTGAAATGAAGTACGAGGAAAAAGTTAACGAGTTAATGAAATTGGGACGTGAAGAATAACTTTAAAGGTGTTATGATACATTAACTAGTAATCCATTTCTGAGCTTTGATTGTCATCTAGTGGAAAGTATATGCAACAGCATACTTAGCTACAAAATCATGGGCCTATTGTTCACTAAGCACAGTGAGGATATTTTAATGTCACATGCATAGGTCTATAGTGACAGAGTGTAGAAAATGCAGTGAAATTGTGTCTGTTAGTCTATTTATACCACTTCTAACATACAAAAAAAGCAAACAAGTAATCCATCTCTGCAGTCCCAGTTTGAATCTACTGAAAGTTAGTATAACATGAGTCTCAATTTTGCTATTGTTTACATAAGAATCTCTAGAAGTCAGTAATGAAGTGGTTATTGTTTCTTTCCATATTGTCTTGTGCAGGCCATGCAACTGAGAATATAGGCTATGAATTAGAAGGGATTTAGGATTTGACATGTCTAGCAGATCACTCTAAAATGGACTAGAATGCAGGAAATTGCATCTAAGAAATCAAAAATTTTCTGGGGGAGGACCCCCAGAACACCCCCCTCCCCCCCAGGCTAAGCCCCGGATGTTCACAACCTCTGGCTCCGCCTCTGGGTGTGCGTTAGCAGTGGCATCTGTAAGTGTAGGTGTGCTTTAGCATTAGCACCTGTAGCTGTAGGTGTGCGTTAGCAGTGGCATCTGTAAGTGTAGGTGTGTTTTAGCAATAGCATCTGTAGCTGTAGGTGTGCAATAGCATCTGTAGGTGTAGATGTGCTTTAATTAATAGAAGACAATTAAAAAAAGGAGCTGTATGAATTTGACAAAGATCTGTTTATTTCCTGTCGTCTTCTGATTCTATTGGCTCATGCGAGCCCAGGAATGGTGGAAGGGTTCGGGGTGACTGAAGACAGTCTGTCTCATCCTGAGTGCAATCAGCTCACCCCAGATCAGAGCTATGATCAGTGAGGCACTAATGAACAGGTAATCATCTGACCCCAGGTCAGAGCTGCAGTCAGGCTGCTCCACAGCTGCTGTACCCATTAATGAGGCTGAAGTATTTGTGCAGGTGTGTGGGGTGGGTGCGGTACCTGTTGATGAGGCTGAAGCACTTGTGCAGGTGTGTGGGGTGGGTGCGGTACCTGTTGATGAAGTACTTGTGCAGGTGTGTGTGGTACCTGTTGGTGAAGTACTTGTGCAGGTGTGTGGGGTGTGTGTGGTACCTGTTGATGAGGCTGAAGTATTTGTGCAGGTGTGTGTGGTACCTGTTGATGAGGCTGAAGTATTTGTGCAGGTGTGTGGGGTGGGTGTGGTACCTGTTGATGAAGTACTTGTGCAGGTGTGTGTGGTACCTGTTGATGAGGCTGAAGTATTTGTGCAGGTGTGTGGGGGTGGGTGTGGTACCTGTTAATGAGGCTGAAGTATTTGTGCAGGTGTGTGGGGTGGGTGTGGTACCTGTTAATGAGGCTGAAGTATTTGTGCAGGTGTGTGGGGTGGGTGTGGTACCTGTTAATGAGGCTGAAGTACTTGTGCAGGTGTGTGTGGTACCTGTTGATGAGGCTGAAGTACTTCTGCAGGTGTGTGGGGTCCACGTGGCTCTTGCACAGCTCCAGCTGCGTACGAGGGTAGTAGTGTACATAGTTCACACACATCTCCTCCATTATGCCGAACCCACCCTGCACGCACACACACACACACACACACACACACACACACACACACACACACACACAGAAGGAAACCATTCATCTTTATACCTAAATGTATCTTTATGTCTTTATGTCTTTATGTCATTATTTATATACCTTTATATATACCCATACCAGTATATATATTTATATACCTTTATATATACCCATACCAGTATATATATTTATCAGACACTGTGAAACTGTGATCCGAAGAGACACATGATGAGGAGGAGACAGCTCTGGACAGGTTACCACCCAGCCGTACGTCTTCCTTTGCTCTTAAACTCCACTCTTAAACTCCACACTTAAACTCCACTCTTAAACTCCACTCTTAAACTCCACACTTCTGTATTCAGCAATGCATGTATATCCACCAAGCTGTAGGTCTTCCTTTGCTCTTAAACTCCACTCTTAAACTCCACTCTTAAACTCCACTCTTAAACTCCACACTTAAACTCCACTCTTAAACTCCACACTTCTGTATTCAGCAATGCATGTATATCCACCAAGCTGTAGGTCTTCCTTTGCTCTTAAACTCCACACTTGTGTGTTTAGCAACACGTGCACATGCACAATGCACAAATTAGCCAGCTGTGTATTAGCAGTTGGCTGTTACTTCCACAATGTGACACTTAACACAGATTTGAATGCTGAACTCGTCGCCACACACACACAGTCTTTCTACTGCCAGTAAACATCACGTTAACCAAAGCTAAGCCCTAACCCTGACCTCAGCCATAGAGTGTGTGGGGAACCGCCCACATGTGACTAATGTGATTAAGCCCTCTGTGATTTGAAGAGTTAATGGTAATTGGCATTACCATACAGGTCACCAGGCACAGCTCAGCTGCACCAAAGGTTAACATTCATGTTTGTTTGAACTGTGTGGAAACTATTTACAGCATATCTCCCACTTTGCCTGTTTGGAAATTTACAAAAGGATCAGTCTTGAACAGCTGCTTACTAAAACATAAAAACACAAAGAGTGAACAATCACTCCAAAACTGCTTTTTACAACACATCTCTGCACGGATGCCTGCTCCCATATGTACCAAGGAGCCTTCTGGTTGAAAGGTGAAACGTTTTCAAGCTCCAAAAAGAAGTCTGGTTCACTACCATGACCTGGATGATGGGAATCTTCACAAAGAGCTTAACACATATTTTATCAGTGCTATCAATCATGGCCACACATATTTTATCAGTGCTGTCAATCATGGCCACACATATTTTATCAGTGCTGTCAATCATGGCCAATTCAGTTGTGGCAAAAGTTTAATGGCTGTGTTTGCATTTGTTTGTGTTTGTGCTTCCACTCATCTGCTGTGTGTGTGTGTGTGTGTGTGTGTGCGTGTGCGTGTGCGTGTGCGTGTGCGTGTGCGTGCGCGTGCGCGTGCGCGTGCGCGTGTGAGTGTGCATGTGCGTGCGTGCGTGTGTGTGTGTGTGCGTGTGTGTGTGTCACAAGGGAAGGGGGCCTGATGGCTGTGTGTGACATGTTCAGTAGTGTCCATTCCTGCTGTCCTAACCCCTCAGTGCCCCCCCCATACTATACTATGGTCACTAGTGTGTGTGTGTGTGTGTGTCCCATACTATACTATGGTCACTAGTGTGTGTGTGTGTGTGTGTGTGTCCCATACTATACTATGGTCACTAGTGTGTGTGTGTGTGTGTGTGTCCCATACTATACTATGGTCACTAGTGTGTGTGTGTGTGTGTGTGTCCCATACTATACTATGGTCACTAGTGTGTGTGTGTGTGTGTGTGTCCCATACTATACTATGGTCACTAGTGTGTGTGTGTGTGTGTGTGTCCCATACTATACTATGGTCACTAGTGTGTGTGTGTGTGTGTGTGTGTGTGTGTGTCCCATACTATACTATGGTCACTAGTGTGTGTGTGTGTGTGTGTGTCCCATACTATACTATGGTCACTAGTGTGTGTGTGTGTGTGTGTGTCCCATACTATACTATGGTCACTAGTGTGTGTGTGTGTGTGTGTGTGTGTCCCATACTATACTATGGTCACTAGTGTGTGTGTGTGTGTGTGTGTCCCATACTATACTATGGTCACTAGTGTGTGTGTGTGTGTGTGTGTGTGTCCCATACTATACTATGGTCACTAGTGTGTGTGTGTGTGTGTGTGTCCCATACTATACTATGGTCACTAGTGTGTGTGTGTGTGTGTGTGTGTGTGTGTGTCCCATACTATACTATGGTCACTAGTGTGTGTGTGTGTGTGTGTGTCCCATACTATACTATGGTCACTAGTGTGTGTGTGTGTGTGTCCCATACTATACTATGGTCACTAGTGTGTGTGTGTGTGTGTGTCCCATACTATACTATGGTCACGAGTGTGTGTGTGTGTGTGTCCCATACTATACTATGGTCCCTAGTGTGTGTGTGTGTGTGTCCCATACTATACTATGGTCACTAGTGTGTGTGTGTGTGTGTGTCCCATACTATACTATGGTCACTAGTGTGTGTGTGTGTGTGTGTGTGTCCCATACTATACTATGGTCACTAGTGTGTGTGTGTGTGTGTCCCATACTATACTATGGTCACTAGTGTGTGTGTGTGTGTGTGTGTGTCCCATACTATACTATGGTCCCTAGTGTGTGTGTGTGTGTGTGTGTCCCATACTATACTATGGTCACTAGTGTGTGTGTGTGTGTGTGTGTGTCCCATACTATACTATGGTCACTAGTGTGTGTGTGTGTGTGTGTCCCATACTATACTATGGTCACTAGTGTGTGTGTGTGTGTGTGTGTCCCATACTATACTATGGTCACTAGTGTGTGTGTGTGTGTGTCCCATACTATACTATGGTCACTAGTGTGTGTGTGTGTGTGTGTCCCATACTATACTATGGTCACTAGTGTGTGTGTGTGTGTGTCCCATACTATACTATGGTCACTAGTGTGTGTGTGTGTGTGTGTGTGTGTGTGTGTGTGTGTGTGTGTGTGTGTCCCATACTATACTATGGTCACTAGTGTGTGTGTGTGTGTGTGTCCCATACTATACTATGGTCACTAGTGTGTGTGTGTGTGTGTGTGTGTCCCATACTATACTATGGTCACTAGTGTGTGTGTGTGTGTGTGTCCCATACTATACTATGGTCACTAGTGTGTGTGTGTGTGTGTCCCATACTATACTATGGTCACTAGTGTGTGTGTGTGTGTGTGTGTGTCCCATACTATACTATGGTCACTAGTGTATGTGTGTGTGTGTGTGTGTCCCATACTATACTATGGTCACTAGTGTGTGTGTGTGTGTGTCCCATACTATACTATGGTCACTAGTGTGTGTGTGTGTGTGTGTCCCATACTATACTATGGTCACTAGTGTGTGTGTGTGTGTGTGTGTGTCCCATACTATACTATGGTCACGAGTGTGTGTGTGTGTGTGTCCCATACTATACTATGGTCACTAGTGTGTGTGTGTGTGTGTGTCCCATACTATACTATGGTCACTAGTGTGTGTGTGTGTGTGTGTGTGTCCCATACTATACTATGGTCACTAGTGTGTGTGTGTGTGTGTGTGTCCCATACTATACTATGGTCACTAGTGTGTGTGTGTGTGTGTGTGTCCCATACTATACTATGGTCACTAGTGTGTGTGTGTGTGTGTGTGTCCCATACTATACTATGGTCACTAGTGTGTGTGTGTCCCTGAGTCACTAGTGTGTCCCTGTTCCTGTGCTAATCCGTGTTCTTTACTGATGTTCTGTCGCTGCTCTTGTGTGTGTGAGGGAGGGAGTGAGGGAGCACAAGTGAGGAAGGGAGTGGGTGTGTGTGTGTGTGTGTGTGTGTGTGTGTATGTGTGAGTGAGTGTGTGTGTGTGAGTGAGTGAGTGAGTTTGTGTGTGTGTGTGAGTGAGTGTGTGTGTGAGTGTGTGTGTGTGAGTGAGTTTGTGTGTGAGTGAGCATGTGAGTGTATGAGTGAGTGTGTGTGTGTGTGAGTGAGTGTGTGTGTGAGTGTGTGTGTGAGTG
>CM050209.1:34870000-34872500 GCA_027475355.1 Coilia nasus | reverse complement strand
AAACTGCTGTGATCTATAGCTATGGCTAACTCCATCCCAACACTGCTGTAATCTATAGCTATGGCTAACTCTATCCCAACACTGCTGTAATCTGTAGCTATGGCTAACTCCCTCCATCCCAACACTGATGTAATCTATAGCTATGGCTAACTCCCTCCATCCCAACCCTGCTGTAATCTGTAGCTATGGCTAACTCCATCCCAAAACTGCTGTGATCTATAGCTATGGCTAACTCCATCCCAACACTGCTGTAATCTATAGCTATGGCTAACTCTATCCCAACACTGCTGTAATCTGTAGCTATGGCTAACTCCCCCCATCCCAACACTGCTGTAATCTATAGCTATGGCTAACTCCCTCCATCCCAACCCTGCTGTAATCTGTAGCTATGGCTAACTCCCTCCATCCCAACCTGCTGTAATCTATAGCTATGGCTAACTCCATCCCAACACTGCTGTAATCTGTAGCTATGGCTAACTCCCTCCATCCCAACACTGCTGTAATCTATAGCTATGGCTAACTCCCTCCATCCCAACCCTGCTGTAATCTGTAGCTATGGCTAACTCCATCCCAAAACTGCTGTGATCTATAGCTATGGCTAACTCCATCCCAACACTGCTGTAATCTATAGCTATGGCTAACTCTATCCCAACACTGCTGTAATCTGTAGCTATGGCTAACTCCCCCCATCCCAACACTGCTGTAATCTATAGCTATGGCTAACTCCCTCCATCCCAACCCTGCTGTAATCTGTAGCTATGGCTAACTCCCTCCATCCCAACCCTGCTGTAATCTATAGCTATGGCTAACTCCATCCCAACACTGCTGTAATCTGTAGCTATGGCTAACTCCCTCCATCCCAACACTGCTGTAATCTATAGCTGTGGCTAACTCCCTCCATCCCAACCCTGCTGTAATCTATAGCTATGGCTAACTCCCTCCATCCCAACCCTGCTGTAATCTATAGCTATGGCTAACTCCATCCCAACCCTGCTGTAATCTGTAGCTATGGCTAACTCCATCCCAACACTGCTGTAATCTATAGCAATGGCTAACTCCATCCCAACACTGCTGTAATCTGTAGCTATGGCTAACTCCCTCCATCCCAACACTGCTGTAATCTTTAGCTATGGCTAACTCCCTCCATCCCAACCCTGCTGTAATCTGTAGCTATGGCTAACTCCCTCCATCCCAACCCTGCCTGTGACGCTGCATTTGCATTTTGCGAGCAAGTCAGTCTGGCCAAGCTGCCTGTCTACTCCATTTCTGATTGTGCAGTGAAATGGGGACCAATGAAAGTCGAGCATTTCAAAAAGGCAATGGCGTGGTAGTTTAGCGACCGGAAATCTATCTCAGTCACTGTTAACATGGCAAACGTGGAGCAACGGCAAGATTTCAATGCAGCTGTAGCTGCTGTTTTGGACGAATTCAGAAGGAATGAAGGAATGAAGCCGAGATTAGGCACCAATGTAAAGGAATGAAGCAGAGATTAGGCGCTAATGTAAAGGAATGAAGCAGAGATTAGGCGCTAATGTAAAGGAATGAAGCAGAGATTAGCGCTAATGTAAAGGAATGAAGCAGAGATTAGGCGCTAATGTAAAGGAATGAAGCAGAGATTAGGCGCTAATGTAAAGGAATGTTCATCTGTCTTTGGTCTCGAGAGACTCTTAAAAATGTGTCTCCTTGGAGACGCCCCCCTCATCATGACAACCACTTACACCCCAACATCCAGCCTGCGTTTACTGTGCACTCGTTTAATCTTACACCCCAACATCCAGCCTGCGTCTACTGTGCACTACTCCACTCGTTTAAGGGCCTATATTACTCATTAACATCCAGCCTGCGTCTACTGTGCACTCCTCCACTCATTTAAGGGCCCATATTACTCATTAACATCCAGCCTGTGTGTACTGTGCACTCCTCCACTCGTTTAAGGGCCCATATTACTCATTAATATCCATCCTGCGTCTACTGTGCACTCCTCCACTCATTTAAGGGCCCATATTACTCATTAACATCCAGCCTGTGTGTACTGTGCACTCCTCCACTCGTTTAAGGGCCCATATTACTCATTAATATCCATCCTGCGTCTACTGTGCACTCCTCCACTCGTTTAAGGGCCCATATTACTCATTAACATCCAGCCTGTGTGTACTGTGCACTCCTTCACTCGTTCCTTATTTTAAGGGTTCAGCATTTACTGCTACATGCCCTACCATTCTGTTGCTTAAGTGCTGTTGCTTAATTGCGTTTGATAGAAGCGTCTGCTAAACATAATGTAATGCCATGTAGTGAAGAATGTGAGTACAAAACCAGCTACTGCCATGTACTATGAGGGAAGCTGGAGGAGGTCCAGTACCTGAGATTAGGAGAGGGGTGTAGTGTACTGTTGTATAGATTAGGAGAGGGGTGTAGTGTAGTGTAGTATAGATTAGGAGAGGGGTGTAGTGTAGTATAGATTAGGAGAGTGGTGTGGTGTAGTATAGATTAGGAGAAGGGT